>ML352611.1:0-37662 GCA_005239505.1 Nicotiana paniculata
CCAGGCGTTAAGCCCCAAACGCCCAGCTATAGCCTGGGTAGGCCAGGAGTTTGGGCTCTAACGTCCCATTAACGCCTGGGCATGGCTAGCTTTTGGGCCAAAACGCCCGGCTATGGCCCGGGTCTCTCCTTTTCGACTCTTGAGCGTATTTTTGATGTTTATGCACCCATTTAGCTCAGCTTCTATCTCCAATTCACCTACACATGAAATAGACTCCATTATGCACATATAACGTGTATTTTTATCACAAAAGCACATAAAATGTAAGGTACATAATGCTTAAAACTATGGATTCTAGCCACGCATCATCCGTTTGGGATTTCGAGTCAGGGAATAGCTTCGTATGGTGATTCTGGAGTTGGGAGTGCGATCGGAAGTGAATTCGGATGTCCGTAGGTCATTTTGAAGTCATTTGGCTAAAGATAGGAATTTGAAGTTTTTTGAGAAATTCGATCGGAAGTGAAAATTTTGATATCGGGGTCAGAATGCGATTCTGGAAGTTGGAACAGGTCCGTAATGTCAAATATGACTTGTGTGCAAAATTTGGGATCAATCGGACGTGATTTGATAGGTTTCGGCATCGGAGGTGGAAGTTTGAAATTTCAAAGTTCATAAAGTTTAGGTTTGGGTGCGATTCGTGGTTTCAGCGTTGTTTGATGTAATTTGAGGCCTTGATCAGGTTTGGGGGACGTTATGGGACTGAGTCGTGAGATTGGACGGGGTCCCAGGGTCCTCGGGTGTGTTTCGGGGTGAATTCGGACCATGTTTTCTCTGTTTTGCTGCTGATGTTTCTGGTGTATCTGGTGTGGTTCGCGATCGCGGTCCCTTGTGTGCGGTTTCTAAGGGGAAAATCTTGGGGCTTCTAGTTTGGCTTTCGCAAACTCAGGAATGGGATTGCGAACGTGAAAGTTTGGTGTGAGGTAACTACGCGAACGCGAGTCTTTGCACACGAACGCATAGAAGGAAAGGGAGCTGGGGGCCCAGGGCCATTTGACTTATGCGAACGCGGAGCTGGTGTGAGAACGCGAAGAGTAAGATCTTGGTATTGGATTTCTGGGCTTCGCAAACGCGATGGAGCAGGTGCGTTTGCAAAGAAGGAGGGGCAACAGCCTAGGCAGATTGTTTAAAGGCGTGGAATTAGTTCATTTCACCCATTTTCTCATGGCTTAGACGATTTTTGGAGAGCTTGAAGAGGGGATTTTCGTCATCTATGTCAAGGTAAGTTATTCCAACTCATCTCAAGTTAAATACAAGGTATATGCATAGATTTGAACATGAAAGATTGTGGAAAATTATGAATTTTGAAGAAAACCTAGAAATTGTATTTCGGATTTCTACCACGAATTTGAGCATGGAATTTAGAGTAAATTATATATTTGAGCTAGTAAGGCTATGGGTAGGGTATATCTTCGAGAAATTTCGGAATCCGGGCACGTGGGCCCGAGGGCATTTTGGTCAATTCACTGAGCGGAGATGGAAAATTATATAATTTGAATTGTTGCAAATATTCGAGTATATTTTCATTTCTTTGCCCGTTATTTGGTAGTTTTGGGGCGTTGTACATCCATTGGAGTCGTCGGAAGGGCTTGGGAGCCGGTTATGGAATTTCGGAGCGAGGTAAGTCTCCTTTCTAACTTTGTGAGGGGTATTGTCCCCCTAGGTGAAATAATTAAATATGTGCTACTATCTGCTGGGGCTACGTACGCACGAGGTGATGGGAGTCCGTGCGTAGCTACTATTATGCCATGTCCGGGTAGTCTAGGACCCACTAGCATGCTTTACTTGTCGTACTTGTGACCTTGTCAATAAAATATCATGTGATCCTGCAAATAATATTAGACTGATAATGCTATCGAATTGGTAATTTATTTCCTAAGAAGGCTAGAGTGTACCTTTCTTAATCATTTAGAAAGAGAATTGATTCCTCCGTGGATAATTGTATTCCTGATAAGGTTATATTATTGAATATTATTAAACTTTGCAAATGAGTTTCAAAACAAATATTTAAATTCTATTTTTCGTGTTCCTTTAAGAAGAATTTTACCACTTTCCTGGTTAATTACTTTCTTGATAAAAATGTGGACTTATTGTGTGAATATGTGTATCTATGGGTGCCTGAGTAGCATGTATGATTCGCGAGCAGGATAATCCTGTGTTTATGTATAGCCACGTCGCATGATCGATTCGCGAGCAGGGCAGATAGATTCATCTATGGTTCGAGTCATTCGACCCTCGACAGTGCATAATTTATTATTGTTGGTCCGCGTCGTTCGACCCTCGGCACTTTGTTTGCGCATGATAAATGATGCGTATTTCTTGTGATTTATACATGTTTATCGGCCTAAGGAAGTTTGTAATGGCCAGTTAAGAAAAAGAAGAATTGATGTGTAAAATGTGAAATAAGTCTGATGTTTCTTATCCCTGATTATGATTTAAATTGTCAACTGAAATGACGAAGATTTAAAGCGTTAAATGTGGAAGGAGTTGAGATTATTTATTCCTGATTTTAATAAATTGCATATGACATACATGCTTAGTGTTTCACTTGATTATACTAAATTGACTCCTAGTAAGTGTCTAATTTGACCTCTCGTCACTATCTCTCTGAGGTTAGGCGGGATACTTACTGAGTACACGTTGTTTTCGTACTCATGCTACACTTGTTGTGCGTTTTTATTGCACAGGTACTTTCATAGAGACGTGGCTAGTTTGGAGACTTAGGCGAGCTGTATCATCCGGAGGCGATCCGTAGCTGACAGAGTCTCCCTCATCTTGTATTTATTTTCATTTTAAATTCCTTGTCCAAATTTGCATTTCGGACAAGCTTTGTAGTATTTGTGAAATTCTTAGAAATTGCTCATGTAGTTGTGTCACCGGGTTCTGGGATGTGTTTGGGATGTAATTTATAAAAATGAAATATTGAACTGTCATATTTACTTAGCGGATTTTATTCAGTTATCATGTAATAAAGTTAAAGGTAATGATTTCAAAATGCTAAAACAGCAAATTTAACTTAACCATTTAAAGATTGGCTTGCCTGACAGTGGGTCCGGCGCCATCACGACCTTATGGATTTTGGGTCGTGACAACTTGGTATCAGAGCTCTAGGTTCCCTTAGGTCTCACGAGTCATGAGCAAGTCTAGTAGAGTCTTGCGGATCGGTACGGAGACGTCTATACTTATCTTCGAGAGGCTACAGGGTTGTTAAGAGTACTTCCCTTCTTGATTCCTCATCGTGCGATTTGATTCCTCCGAGGCTTATGCCTACGTTTCTTCCTACTCAATCTTATACGTCGCGAAGCGCTTGCTATGAATCGGGAATTTGAGGAATTGAAATGGTGCTATGGATATGATGCGAGATGTTTTCCATGTGTAATTGGTTGGGGCTGTTGTTGTGGCCCTGTAGAAGGATAATGTGTTGTTTCATCTCTGTAGCTGTGTTTATTAGAGCTTTAAGGCTATGCTCAGGCAGTGATGATGCTTACGATTGGTTATCGTGCGATGTCGATATGATGATAGAATTCTTGCCCATATGTTGGGGGTGATGAATGGCTTGAAGGGAGGTCTTCTCAGGGCGTGATTTCGATATTTCAGCATTTTAGTTCCGGAAGAGGAAAGGCGTTTGGACTATAAATGGTCAGGTTTTGGATTAATAAATCAATAAGACTTTGTGTTTTCAAGTAAGGTGGGATATTCATCTGTGATGTGGTATCACTGTTTTGACCTAATAGAATGTGTTAAGTCCGCCGGTGTTATAGTTCTTCGGTTGCATTAGGTCAGAGTGTTGTGAAGTAGTATTGAAGAAGCACTTGTCAGAGATCGTGGTGTGTGGTGGTTCAGGACTGAATAGTTATTTCTAATGAAGGCAGCTCGAGAAAGATGATCCTCAGAGAGTTTGAAGTCATGGTGATCTACTGGTGTAAGAGCTACAGAAAATGGTATTGAATTGGACAACATACGACGAAGGAAGACATGTGAGAAGTGTCAGGCGGCGGCTAAATTTCTAAAAGGCCAGGCGTAAGGAACGGAATTCAAGTAGTTGTTTAAAGGAATGAGTTTAACAAGGGGAAGAGTGGCAGCGTAGCACAGGAGTTCAGTGGTAAGATAGCTGCCCACCTTGAGGGAAAGTTTGAGAGTTTTAGTGGATGGTGATTGGGTCCTCGAGCTTAAGTTTAAATGTGGGTTATTTCGGCGGAAGGTTGGATACAACAGGGAGGAGTTGTTAGGAATGAAGAAGGACGCAATGTGGCGGTGAATTTGAAGATGTTGTAGCGCATTTAGTAGACGTCCATGAGGAGCGGACGAACTGGTAAAGTTGGTGAATGAGAACAGGCTTATGATGGGATATTGATGTTGTAAAGGTTTTGCAGTACGACGTCGTTGGAAGGTGTCAGTTGGTGATTTCCACAGGTGGGTTATATCCTATGAGTAGGTTAGCGGTTGCATGGTTGGCTGCGAGGGATTCTGGTGGCTATTCGGTAGGACGCAGAATGTGTGAATGGTACTAGAGAATTTGAGTATATAGGGAATGCTGACAAGGGAATTTGGAAGGATTGGACGGATTGGTTGAGCAAGATAATGTTAACAAAGGAGAAATGATCTCAGCAGGGTCTAGAGTGGTGCAAGGAGTAGCTTCGGGCTAAGTGGGGGGAGTCCCACCACCTGCAGTTGGGTTGTAGGATTGTGTTATCATGGGATTGCGGATTGTCGGCGTAATGGCAAGTTAGTACAGCTAAGGGAAAGGAGCAGAATGGTGATTGTGCATGGGATTTGATGAATGTGTGCAAAAGTTGGCCCTGTTGGACCAGGGTTAGGCTATGAAAGATTCATAATTTATGCCTAAGGCATAGACGAGTTGTTAGGGTAGTGACTCAGTCACGTACTTTATTGAAAAGGGTGTTCGTGTGCTAGAAGAGCCTTGGAGTTGATTGTATTCGGGGCTAGTCAAAGTGGGTGACTCTCAATAGCTGTCCTAGTAAATTCGGAGGTTAAGAATGCGGTGTTTAAGGGTTAAAGGCAGCAGTATGATTAAGAATTGAGCTTTTGCAGTGTAATTTCAGAGAAAGGGAAAATAGTTGGAGTGCTCTATGTTATTTTCAGCGTGCAGGATAGTATTGGAGGAGTGAGAGATATAAACTTCGGATTTATAGAAAGATTATCAGGATGGGTATATCGGTCGGAGATGTGAATGCGCACAAGGAGGGTATAAGACAGTTTGTGGGACGAGGCAGCATGGTCTCATGAATCAAGGCCACTCGGGTTGAGTGAGGATTAAGTTTGTTATGAGTTGAATTGGGTTACCATTATTTCTGAGGCAATTAAGGATAATTAGAGAGAAGATGGATTGGTTAGCCATGGTTGAAATGGCACATGTGCGGCAGTGATCAGTTTCGTCAGTGTGATTGAGTTATGCGTGTGGTTTGCACAGTGTGTGTGAGGTTTGACGGCCGCTGTAACAGATTTGATTTGGGAGCATTCGAGTGCTATGGCCTGTCAGGTGTAGGCGGATCCCAGAAGTTTTATGGTGGTTCAGACCACTAATTAAGGATTTGCATGTATTTTGATTGTGGGAATTCACTCGTGTGTTGTGGTGGTTCTCTTGATTTGAGGTAAGTAAAAGGTTTCTATATGATGAAGTGTTTTCCCTATTAGTGGTTCAGGAGTTATGATGGAATTCTTGCGCCATCTCATATTGGCATGTTAGGTGCAGTAAGTAGTATGTAACTGGAAGTAAGGAATCGAGATTGCGGTTCGGTGTTAACAAGGATGTCATGAGCTCAGATGAGCAAGAAAAAGTGATTTGGAAGCTCAAAGTAAGCTAGTGTTATCTTCAGTGTCACCTGAGATCGATATTCGGTGAAAGAGGCTTAGTACCCTGGTCATGGGTTCTTGATGTGTTTTGTGGCATTAGTGTGGTTGGTGGTATGGATGTGCAGACTTGTTACCTCGTGGAAGGTCGTGGGAGCGTGACCACGGGAAGATGGTATAAGTGTGACATGTAGTCACCTGATTGGTTCAATATTTAGACCAAGTATAAGGACGTGCAATATTGCGTATTTGAGGATTTATGCCAAGAAGGCGTTCGGTTCAGTTGGTTGTGGATTGCGGGGTGTTTTCCCGGCTATAATGGTTGATCTTGAATGTTATGAGAGGAAGTGGGTTATTTTGGACCCAGGTAAGTCTATCAGCCTAGTTCAGTGCGAGCAGAATCGGCTTGAAGTGTGTGAACAGATTTAAACAAGATTATGGGGTTCATGTGAGGCAGATATGTTCATTTCAGTATAGCGCTCCTCAAGGAGGGGTGTTGGAATATCAGGTGTTGTTCCATCTTCATCAAATTCATGTGATATTATGGTGTGTCGTGCGAGTTGTGAAACAGTTTGATAATTCCTATGTGTTAAGATTCAGCGTAGTAATGATGTTATGTGAGCAGGAGGGCTCTTGAGATTTCAGAGTATATATATATCGCACCTCAGTTGTGCTTAATTTTTGAAGCATATGGCTCTATCATTCTCCCCAGGATGGTATTATGCATTTAGCGTGCTTGTGACTGGTATTCGGTAAATTGTATCAGTGAGCAATTCAGCTCCGTGTATGTCTTCTTATGTAAATTTTATGTTTGGATCGGGTTGCACACCGCAACAGTGTGATGTTGAGTACGGTCCCTATATCTATTTTCTGTGTTTTACTTCCTATTTTCTGAGGAAAGTCCATATTAGTTGTGTGAGCTGAGTAGTCCCTTCCTGAGTCATTTCCTTATGTATCATGTTCGAATTGTAGCCTATTGGTGAGATGTGGTATCATGTGAGACTGTAGGCCATGTTTGGGGTGATTTGTTGTCTGAACAGTTCATACTGGGTGAGACAAGATTATTGGATCAGGGATCAGCGTGTGGAATATATTAAAGGACAATTACCATTATTTGGTTCGTAATGAGATGATGATCTAAGTCAAAAAGGAGAGATTCAATGTTTGGTTAACTCTGCAATTGGTTAGAAATCTCTACACACTTCCTCCATTGTGGTGGTATTGCCAGCATTATAGCAGGATGTATGTATATATATTGTAAGGGGCATTGGGAGCATCAGATTCGTAGAATTTTGGCTATTAAGGTTCAGGGAATGTCATTGTGATTGGATGATGAAATATGCGGTGTATGGCGCTAAATTAAGCAGAAGTATGCAGTCATGTTCCGGTATATCGTGTGATAGTTTATACGGTGTTTATATATTGGTACTAGGCCTGGCAGAGAAATTTCAGGCGTTGGAACTGGATTCTAAGCTTATTATATAGATAAAAGAAGAAATCTTCAGGTTTGATCAAGCTAATGTGCTCAATTGGGTTGCGGTATCACGGGCAGGTGCGAGGTGTTAAAAAGTGATTTCAGATAACTCCAGAGCAGTTCCTAGCACGTTTGAGGACGAACGTCGATTTAAGTGGAGGAGAATGTAATGACCTGACCGGTCATTTTTAGCTCTAGCGCGTCGTTCAGTGGTTTGAAGTCATGAGCAGCTCCAATTCAGGTATTATGGCTCGTGGGCATGGTCGGAGTTGAATTTAGGGAAGTTCGGAGTCAAATTGGAAAGAAAATTCTCACTTCAGAAGCTTTAAGTTGGAGAAATTGACTAAGATTTAAATTTTGAGTAAACGACCTCCGAATCAGGATTTGAAGGCTCCAGCAAGTTCGTATTATGATTTCAAATTTGGTCGTATGTCTGGATCGGGCTTTGGATAACCCGGGATTGTTTCGGCGCATATTATGGAAGTCAGCATTTTGAAGAAATTTTCTAAGTTTGGCTTGAAGCGCATTTCAGTGTAATTGATGTCCGCTTGGGATTTCGAGTCTGGGAATAGCTTTGTATGGTGATTCTGGAGTTGGGAGTGCGATCGGAAGTGAATTCCTATGTCCGTAGGTCATTTTGAAGTCATTTGACTAAAGATAGGAATTTGAAGGTTTTTGAGAAATCCGACCAGAAGTGAAAATTTTAATATCGAGGTCGGAATGCGATTCCGGAAGTTGGAGAAGGTCTGTAATGTCAAATATGACTTGTGTGCAAAATTTGGGATCAATCGGACGTGATTTGATAGGTTTCGGCATCGGAGGTGGAAGTTTGAAATTTCAAAGTTCATAAAGTTTAAGTTTGGGTGCGATTCGTGGTTTCGGCGTTGTTTGAGGTAATTTGAGGCCTTGATCAGGTTTGGGAGACGTTATGGACTGAGTCGTGAGATTGGTCAATTCACTGAGCGGAGTTGAGAAATTATATAATTTGAATTGTTGCAAATATTCGAGTATATTTTCATTGCTTTGCCCGTTATTTGGTAGTTTTGGGGCGTTGTGCATCCATTGGAGTCGTCGGAAGGTCTTGGGAGATGGTTATGGAATTTCGGAGCGAGGTAAGTCTCCTTTCTAACTTTGTGAGGGGGAATTGTCCCCCTAGGTGAAATAATTAAATATGTGCTACTATCTGTTGGGGCTACGTACGCACGAGGTGACGGGAGTCCGTGCGTAGCTACTATTATGCCATGTCCGGGTAGTCTAGGACCCACTAGCATGCTTTACTTGTCGTACTTGTGACCTTGTCAATAAAATATCATGTGATCCTGCAAATAATATTAGACTGATAATGCTATTGAATTGGTAATTTATTTCCTAAGAAGGCTAGAGTGTACCTTTCTTAATCATTTAGAAAGAGAATTGATTCCTCCGTGGATAATTGTATTCCTGATAAGGTTATATTATTGAATATTATTAAACTTGGCAAATGAGTTTCAAAACAAAGATTTAAATGCTATTTTTCGTGTTCCTTTAAGAAGAATTTTACCACTTTCCTGGGTAACTGCTTTCTTGATAAAAATGTGGACTTATTGTGTGAATATGTGTATCTATAGGTGCCTGAGTAGCATGTATGATTCGCGAGCAGGATAACCCTGTATTTATGTATAACCGCGTCGCATGATCGATTCGCGAGCGGGGCAGATAGATGCATCTATGGTTCGAGTTGTTCGACCCTCGGCAGTGCACAATTATTTATTGTTGGTCTGCGTCGTTCGACCCTTGGCACTTTGTTTGCGCATGATAAATGATGCGTATTTCCTGTGATTTATACATGTTTATCGGCCTAAGAAAGTTTGTAATGGCCAGTTAAGAAAAAGAAGAATTGATGTGTAAAATGTGAAATAAGTCTGATGTTTCTTATCCCTGATTATGATTTAAATTGTCAACTGAAATGACGAAGATTTAAAGTGTTAAATGTGGAAGGAGTTGATATTATTTATTCCTGATTTTAATAAATTGCCTATGATATACATGCTTAGTGGCTCACTTGATTATACTAAATTGACTCCTAGTAAGTGTCTAATTCGACCTCTCGTCACTATCTCTCTGAGGTTAGGCGGGATACTTACTGAGTACACGTTGTTTTCGTACTCATGCTACACTTGTTGTGCGTTTTTATTGCACAGGTACTTTCATAGAGACGTGGCTAGTTTGGAGACTTAGGCGAGCTGTATCATCCGGAGGCGATCCGCAGCTGACAGAGTCTCCCTCATCTTGTATTTATTTTCATTTTAAATTCCTTGTCCAAATTTGCATTTCGGACAAGCTTTGTAGTATTTGTGAAATTCTTAGAAATTGTTCATGTAGTTGTGTCACCGGGTTCTGGGATGTGTTTGGGATGTATTTTATAAAAATGAAATATTGAACTGTCGTATTTACTTAGCGAATTTTATTCATTTATCATGTAATAAAGTGAAAGGTAATGATTTCAAAATGCTAAAACAGGAAATTTAACTTAACCATTTAATGATTGGCTTGTCTGACAGTGGTGTCCGGCGCCATCACGACCTTATGGATTTTGGGTCGTGACATTCGATGATTCTTTTTGCTACGGATCCATAATTACGATATGGATTTAATGCATCAATCAAAACAAAAATCGAAGGTCATTTGTTCAATGTGGCACCATTTAAGCTTGAAGAAACAACGTCGAAACATAATAAAAATGAGCGCAACACAACTCAAACCAATCCAAAACTCACCCGAGCCCCTCAGGACCCCGTAAAAACCTACCAACAAGTCCCATAACATATCACAGACTTACTCGAGGCAAAAAATCACGCATAACAACATGAAACGACAAAACACGCCTCAAATTTATAACTTAATGAATTTTCGAACTTCCGATTTCCAAAAACTCGCGCAGAAACATATCAAATCAACTCAGAATGAACTCAAATTTTGCACATAAGTCCTAATACATCATACGGAGCTACCCATGCCCGTAAACTACCGAGTGAAGTGTAAATGCTCAAAACGACCATTTGGGTCATTACATATATGAACTTTCTTTTCTTTCTTTTTCAATTCAAGTGGCTCTTACTTTCTTTCTTTCAAACAGTGCACCTTTCTCCTTATTTCATTAGTTCCACTTAAAAACCAAACCAACCACCCCACACTTTAACTTTTACAAAGTTCATAATAATTCAAGTGTCCATGAGAGGTTAAAAGGTTCAAATAGATGGTTAATTCAAACAAATGGGTAATGTTTGTAATGTGGTTGCCAAAGAAATAAGATTACAGGCTCAAAGGGTTTAAATTCGATACATAACAATTAGACGGGTAAATTATATATATCTGGCTCAACAAATAAATGCCTATATCACTTCCAAGATTGAACAACACTACTATTTCGCTTTGCAAACAAACGGGTCAAGTTCTAGACATCAAATTCAATGCATAGAATAACACATAAACCTCACACACACATGCACATAACTCACTCAGGATTGGACTCGTCAAGACACTCTAGTCAAAGCAGTTAAGCAAATTTAAGATTATAGGATTTAAGGTACTTATACAAGAGTCAAAAATTGAGCCTAAGCGTCACAACCAAAGTACTCACTATTCTCAAGGCATAACAAAGTCAAGAGATATTGCTTCAATTCAATTCATCTCATCAAGGCTCCTACTCTAAAAAAAAATAAAACTACCTACACCGGTTAAGAAAAAAACCCTTGAAAAGGAACCGCGGCACAAAGAAAAATCAAGGGGAATTACTACACTACCTACAAAGAAAATATTTTTGTCATTTTTCCTTAGACTTAAATCCCTCAATAAAGTATCTAGGAGATCCATCGTCGGGAACATACCAATTTTTCTACTTTTTTTTAACAACTACAAAAATACTACACAATTACGAAATCAAAAATAAGAAATTAACATTTTTCTAACATCCTACTACTAATTATCTAAATAATTCTCACACCCCATATTTAGAAGAGTGTAGTGTCCCCAATGCGCAAATAAAGCAAAATAATAATGAGGGTGGGCAAGAAACTCCCTGAAAGGCCAAAGGCCGAAGCAATCACGGCTCACAAGGTACTCAAACTTCCCCCAGACATGCTCCTTTGTGTGGGCATCCCACACTTAGTTCTCACCATCTGGCTCTCTTTTGCACTCTTCCAATGGTTTTGTGTCCTATGCTTATAATCCTACAAAACAAAAACAAACACTACAATTATAACAAGAAAAAAATATAGAAATAAAAGAAAGCAGTAAAGATGGGTTTCCTCCCAACAAGCGCCTTATTTAACGTCGCGGCATGACACTACTACTTTGCTCAGGCTGGGTGCTTTCTCTTCTTCTTTCTCCCATTAGGTCTAGCCTTTTTACACGCTCTCAGAAGGTCTCCTCTTTCATCTCTAGCTCTTTTCTCAACTGTCCTTACACAAACAGCTTGCAACACCACCTCCTCCAACTCAGCTGTCCCATCCGAATCACTAGAATTCACATAAGGAATTTTCTCTATCCCCTTCAGTTCTACCACAGTAATCATACACACATCCTCATAATGCTTAGGGATCTTAAGTGCCGTGTACACATTAAAAGTGATTTCCTCATCTCCAACTCTCATTTTTTCAACTTTCGTTCCCTAACATCAATAATCGCTCCACCAGTAGCTAAGAATGGTCGCCCTAAAATAATGGGTACTTCCTCATATGCCTCATAATCAAGGACAATAAAATCAGCAGGAAGAATAAACTTTCCCACTCAAACTAACACATCCTCAATAATTCTGTCTTGCATAACTAATTACCTATCAGTCAACTGTAAAGTGATTGTAGTAGGTCTAAGCACCCCCAATCCGAGTTGCTTGAACAAAGAGGATGAAATCAAATTTATACTAGCCCTTAAATCAGACAGGGCTCTACCAACTTCTTGTTTTCCAACGGACAGCAAAATTCTAAAACACCCAGGATCCTTCAACTTAGGAGGGAGTTTACTCTTAACTCTAGCACTGCACTCTTCAGTAAGTGCAAATGTTTCAAACTTTGTATGTCTTTTCTTGTTTGCCACAATATCTCTAAGATACCTTGCATACTTAGGCACTTCCTACAAAATTTCCACCAAAGGCAAATTCACACGCACTTGGCCCAAAATATCTAAGAATTTGTTGTACATAGCGTCATCTTTTTGCTTTTGCAGTCTTTGTGGAAACGAAGGTGGTGGCCTTGTCACATTTACTAGATTTGATCTTTTGTTTTCTTTCTCATTCTCCTCAACTGGCTTAGGAATTAATTCTCCTTTAAGATTGGTTGTATACTTCTTTTTCTGTGGAACTTCTTCTAATACTCTTCCATTTCTCAAGGTAACCGCATTGACTTGAGCCTTAGGATTAGGCTCGGTATTACTCGGGAGAGCTCCAGCAGGTCTAATATTCTGATTGTTAGCCATTTTCCCAAACTGGCTCTCTAGATTTTTGAATTTTCTGCGCAATTGTTGATTCTCAGCCCTGACTTGTTGATTCTCATCCATAAATTTCTAATTGTCTATCAAGTGCTTTTTCATCATGTCAGTCAAACACTCTTCTGCTTGATGTGGCAGTTAAGGTGGATGCTTATAATTCGCTTGAGGCCTGATATTCTTATTTCCACCCTAAGAGAAGTTAGGATAATTCTTCCAGTTTGGATTGTATGTATTACCATATTGAGCATTTTGATTCATCCCTCTAACTTGTTGCCCCACATTGTAGATGAATTCAGGATTCACGGACATATGTCACTTGTGTGACCGTCACCATATAACTCGCAGTAAGCAGGCATCGGTTGCACATGTTGCATCTGTTGTGCTTGGTGCATTGTTATATTATTCATATGATTTGCTAATCTCGTTATATCTCCCCTCATTATTGAGAAATAATCAAGCTCGATCACACATGCTGCCTTTTGTTTAAGTGCTCTCCGTGGTTCCCCATATCCTTGCCAATTATTATCATTAGCAGTGAAATTATTTAGCAGGATCTGGATCTCACTATACGGTCTTTCCATGCAACTATCCCCACACGCTGAGTCAAGATTCATCTTTGATGTCTCGTCCAACCCATAAAGGAAAGTGTGACCCAACACCTCATCAGTCTGACAATGGTGTAGGCAGTCTCTGAGTAGCTTCTTGTATTTTTTTCAAGCTTGTATAAGAGTCTCGCCATCTCGTTGTTGAAACCCAAGAATCTGGCTCCTCAGTGACTTTGTCTTCTTAGTGGGAAAAAACATGATTAAGAATTTCCTTGCTAGATCATCCCAATTGTGAATTGAGTTTGCGGGATCCTTTTGTAACCATTCCTTAGCTTTCCCCAGCAGTGAAAAGGGAAACAATGTCAGCCTGACATAGTCCTTGAAAACGTTCGAATAATTGTAAGTGTCTATAATTTCCACGAAGTCCTGAATGTGACTCTGCGGGTCTTCATGAGATAGACCCACATATTGCCCGTGTATTGAATCAGTTGTACCATGTACTGTTTGAGTTTAAAGTGACCCGTGATATCAGGCTTCACAATCGCCTAAGTCATAAGAGCCAGATTGGGCCTTGCAGCTTCTATCACCGGACGCTCTTCATTACTTGTCATCTCTATTGGATGTGGTTGAACTACGATGTCCAACTCTCTTTCAATTCTGGTTTTAGCTTCGACTTCCCTCCTCACTTTATGAAGTGTTCATTCGATTTCAGGATCAAGAGGAAGGAGCTTGTTTGCGTTTCTACTCCTCCGCATTCAAGAAAAGAGCTTGTGTTATCACAAATAAAGCAAACTAAAAATTAAATCATGAAAAAATAACGAATAACAGCTTAACTCAAATAAACAATCAATAAATAAGTCCCCGGCAACGGCGCCAAAAACTTGTTGGTTCCCCAAGTACACGCAAGTATACGTGGTCGTCAAGTAATAAAGTGACTCGAAAATCGGATGTTGAACCAACAGAAAAATCAGTTAATTTTCCAAGATATTTAAGAGTGATATTTTTCTCTATTAATCTATTGTTGCGGAAATTAAACAAGTAACAACTAAATTATCAAGAATGCAAAGGTGTATGATGAGATTTCAATTCAGAGGAGATTAAAATTCTATAGTTGTGGTTGGTTTATCAATCCTATCAAGTTCAATAATCACACTCGTTAATCCAGATTAACTATGGTTGCTAATTAACCAGATCGTTTATATGAATAGCATGTTTCCACAATACTACGCGCCTGTCCACAATATATCAATCATATATTCCTATGGTATTGAGTCTATCATGAACGAATATAATATGATATTTAATTAAGCAAGAATGTTAGGTATATTCCTATCATAACCGCGAAATCTTCCCCAGAACCACGAGTTCAGAAACAAGCTCTCTCTAATTCTACTCTAATCTAAACTCGGCTTTCCCAACCATAGCATAGATAGTAGGGTGAATTGGTAGCTATAATAATTCACAAGTTAAAACTAAAATTAAAGAAACAACCACAAGATGATAATCCGAATTAACGATGATGTAATTAATAAACGTTATAATCATGTCAACCATAACCCTAGAAACTAGAGTGCTTAGCCACTCATGTTCCTAGTAAAAAAATTTCAAGTATTTTGCATAAACAAATTACATAGAAAAGATAAAGGAATGAAGAACTCTATGATTTTCTCCTCCAAAAGTTGTAACAAATTACAAAGAAAAGATAAAGGAATGAAGAACTCTATGATTTTCTCCTCCAAAAATTGTTCCATGTGATGTTCTTGTCTCCGGTGGCAAAATTCTCTAAAAATGATGTTTAATGATTATTTATATATGTAGGAAAAAAATCCAAATAAAATAATCAAGTCCAAAACTAAATAGAAGACAAAACAGACTTTAAAAATTCAAAACACACTCGTTACAAGCCTCTTTCCGCAAACTCTATAGCGCGCTCCCCTCGCTGCGAGCCTGTGCGACGCCAGCTCTGCCGCGAGCTTGATCTCGCTTTAACCCATGCGGCGCGAGCTTTAACCCACGCAATTTCCCTCGCCTCGCGTGCCTTCTGCTTCGTTTCGATTGATTTTGCTTAACTTTTCCAAATTCACGTTTTGTTTTTCTTTACAAAATCCTTTGCATTGCTCCTTTTTTGTCTTCTTTTAATTTGTCTTCAATCATTGCACAATAATATATCATAATATCTTCCGTCATTAAATAGTCATAACTCGTTCTTGTAGGGTATAAAATATATATAAAATTTTACCTATACATAAAATAAACTCAATTAAGCATAAATATAGTATAGTTTAGCATTAAAACACTTAAAATATAAGGTAAGTAATACACTAAAAATATAGAATTATAGTCAAACATCAGTGTTCCAGTATACTTATGCTGGAGCTCCAGTATAATATGCTGGAGTTCCAGTATATTATATTGGAATTCCAATATATTATGCTGGAGTATTTTCCGGATTTTTAATAGTAATTTCGTTCAGATTTATCTTTACATAAAAATAACTAAATTTCGATTTCTTTTGAAACTGTCACTATTTTTAAATGACCACTTATAAATAATTATTTTTGAATTTCCCCCCAAAAATTTTATTCAAGAAAACTCGTGTCATTCTACCTCTCGCCTCAAATATATTACTTTGACCCCTTTTTTACTATATTATTTTAATTCAAAAATTTGCATCGGTTGTCCCTTTATGTGACTGATATTTATTGTTTATCCTTGCTTTTGATAAAAGTATGAAACTGACATTTTTAAGTTTAATGAGCAATTTCTGGACTAAGATACCCTTCAACTCCTCCTTCTCCAATTCATTTTTTATTTTTAAAGACAAAATCAACCATACCATAGTTTTTCAATTTTGAAAACTTTAATTTCTATTTGGTGGTTCAAATTTGAAAAATTATTTGAGTGTTAATTATATGTGCTTACATAGTTTATGCACTAAGGGGTCGTTTGGTTTGAATACGCTTATGCCGGGATAAGTTATACTGGTATAAGTTATGATGGGATAAGTTATGCTGGAATTATTGTTTATCCAATGTTTGGTATGTTGTATTAAATATGGCAATTGCATAATTTGTAAGAAGAATGTATAAGTTAAACAGATGCTAATTACCCCACATTCTATAAGGTATAAGTTATCCTGGTACTAATTACCCACCCTCTATAAGCTATAAGTTATCTCGGTGTTAATTTTAATCCTGAGATAACTTATACCTGATTTGCTAACTAAACGAAGTATTAAAGTGTTATTAAATTGTTATACCAGCAATACGTTCTTATACCTCATACCAAACGATACCTAATTTAATAATTTATTTTAAAAAATTTAAAACTTCATTGTTGGTCCTTAGAAAGTATTAATGATGACTTGTTGATCTGTATTATTTGAATAAATAGGTAATTTAGGATTGTTTGTGCCGGTGTTTGAAGGGTTGGTTTCAAGTTTGAGATCATTTGGGTAGATTTGAGGTGGTTTGCTTGAAACTGAGATTGCAAATTTATAGAACACTCTGTTGAATAACATAGGCAAGTTATATCAATCGGGTAGAGTTTTATGGACAATTTAACAGACAGGTCAAATGCAGATACCATGAAATCGTGCTAATATGGTAGAATTTGATATACACATGAACAAGTACAAAGACATGCCAAACGGGTGGAGTTTATAAATTATCCAATAAGATCCCATGTCTAGTATAGTATAAAGTCATACAAATCTGGTAATATTTATGATCAATTGAACATGACATGTAGAATGAATATATATATATATATATATAACAAAGTCATGCCAATCTAGAATTTGTGAACAATGAACAAAATAAGTAGAATGAATTAGCACTAAGTCATAGTAGAATTATGAACAATTAAACGAGATAAGTAGTAGTATACCAATTTCGTGGAATTTGTGAACAATAAGTTCTTCTATCTTAAAGGAAAAATATTAATTCCAGCTGAAATCCACATGTAAATTTGCAATTTAAGTTGCAGTGTTGTAACATAGAACATAATTGCAATTTTAAAAAATCTCTCCCTCTCCCGCTTATGGCCTGTTTGGCCAAGCTTATAAAATTAGCTTATTTTAAAAAGGTTTTTTCCTCAAAAGTATTTTTCGTGAGAAGTAGTTTGTGTTTTGCAAATTAATTTGAAAAGCACTTCTAAGCAATAATTAGTGTTTGACCAATCTTTTAAAAAGTATTTATAAAAGCCTATTTGACCTAGCTTCTAGAGGCTAAAAGTATATTTTTCTTCCAAAAAAGTACTTTTTTAGAAATTAAGTTGTTTGACCAAGAAGGGAAATTTTGGCCAGAAGTTTTTCTACTTTTGGGAAGAAGCAAAAAATTTTAGCTTCTTCCGAGAAGCAGAAGCAAAAAATTAATTTTTTCAAAATAAATTATTCTTGCCATAAATTTATATTTTTCAAATTATCCCTTATTGATTTAAACATTTTTTTTTCTTTTTTATTTCTAGTTTCTACCATCCTTTTAACATTCTTACATATATATATATATATATATATATNAATCCAAACTGACTCTTGGATTTGTTGGCTACAAAATGAGGAAAATTCTAGGCTGAAAGGTTGAAATATCAGATACAGGAATATGTTTAACTTTTCAAATTTGTTTTTTGACTTTTCTTTTGTTTTTGCTTCTCTCGGTTATCAATTCTCTTCCAACAAACAATAATTTATATTTACCTCTATTATAGGCTATTAATTTCTGAGTCTGTAAAACAGTTATTATATCTGATTTGTGAAAATTACCTACAGATAGATAACAAATTTACAATTGCATCGCTTAATAATTATAAATCCCAAGAAAAAAAGATCGAAGAAAGGTTTTCCTAGCAAAGGAGATACAGAATCGATTGAAAGAACATTTCGAATATGGGAAAATAGATTTTTTATTTTGCGCTTAGTGCCATCTTTCAAGTTTGACACTTAGATTCATCTTGTTACAACTATTATGACTATACATAATTTCATCCGACGATATTCTTCTACTAATAAGGAATTCAACTATTATGCTAATGAAGATGTTACTGCAGAGAATGAGGAAGGAGATGGGCCTTCTAGTATTCTTTTATGTCACGACACGGAATCCCACTCTTGGAACCGTAATGGAGCCTAACATTTCACTTCCTAGACAAGTCAATGTTTGCTAAATTATTTATTCAGTTTTAACACTTCGATTTAAAATATTAACGGAAATAAACTATAATAACCTGAAATGGAATAATAAAGTTTCAACTGACAAAATCTAAACATATCCCAATATCTGGAGTCACGAATACATGAGCGTCTAGAGTGTTACAGACAAAGTCTGAATAAAATACAACTGTTTGAAGCTACATAAACAGTAAAGATAGACTGGAAGAGACTTCAGGGTTGCGGACGTCGTGCAACTATACCAGAAGTAGCTAAATCTGAGCAGTCTCATGACGCGCCGCTGGGACCAACTCCGGTATCTGCACAAAAAGTGTAGAAGTGTAGTATGAGTACAACTGACTTCATGTACTCCGTGTCGTGCCTAACCTCAACGAAGTAATGACAAGTCTATTGCAAGTCACTCACAAATAACCTGTACGAAATAATAATTATAGGAAAAACAGGAACAAAAATAAAGCAATAAACTCATGAAACGGATTCGGTAAACCAACTATTAGAGAGCCCTAGAATAACAAAGCCTCAAGTCTCATATTACAATACCAACACTAACTCTACAATCTCAAAGAAGTACAATATAAGATATCAAATATGTTGCAACCCGATCTCACGATATCATCATCTATTCACATCATAATCTTGCCTTATTCCTTCATATCCTTTCATTATTGTTCAATACTGTTACATCACGTAACCCGATCCACAAGCAATTTCAAACCAATAACTTAAATAACTCAACACCGGTACTACCAAAATATCAACACAAAAAGGGGTGAAATGTATAAATAATAAAGAACCACAGAATAACAAAAAATATCCAACATCCTGTAATCTCAAAATAATGGAAACAGGTAGAGCATGTGATAATTAAAATATACAATTAAAGCAAGTTGAAACAGGTAGCAAATAGGCGAAAATTGCACGGGAAATGAACAAATCAATGCAATAATAATTAAATAACAAGTAATAAATACAATGTAGATGTCAATTAAAAATATATAACAACTAAAGCTTTACACGAAATAATATGGAATAAATGAAGACATGAACTAAATACTCCAACACTGCATGCTAAATCATGTGACGGCGCATATACACTCGTCACCTTGCGTATACACTGCTTCCCCACATAATACACATAACAGATAATTCAACAAGTCCTAAATCACTCAAGTCAAGTTTAGACACAATACTTACCTCGCTTCGCAACCAAATCAAGGCACAACCGCGACCTTTCATTTAGAATTAGCCTCCAAACCAATCAAATCTAGTCAAATATAGTTCAAATAATTCAAATTGGGCTTTATAAACTACCCACGAGTGAAAAAGATTCAATCTTTAATGATTTCAAAAAAACTCAACATCGGGCGCTTGGTCAAAACCCGAGATTCTGACCAAAATTCAATTACCCATTCACCCTTGAACTCAGTTATGTAATTTATTTCGAATTCCGACCTCAATTTGACTAAATCTCAATTTCTCTAAATCCCTAATTTTTACTATGAAAAGTCTTCGATTAAAAGTTAAAATCAATGGATGTTTATGGAAATATGATAAAACAAGTTAAATAATCACTAACCAATGAATGTGGGATGAAAAACCTCTTCAAAATCGCCTCTAGGCCGAGCTCAGAATTGAAAATGGTGAAAATGGTGAATATCCCGACTTTGGAATATTTGAATACCTGGGCGTCAGGTGTTCTTGGCGTTCACGAAGCACCTGACGCGTTCGCAATGAATAGCGGCCAAAAGACCTTCGCGTTCGCAAAGCCTTACTCCTCCCTTGCCTTCACATTTGCGGGCCAAAGAACGTGTTCGCAAAGAGTAATGGACATACCACCCCCAGATCCCCACAAAGCTTCGTGTTTGCGAACAGCAGGTCACATTCGTGAAGGATAAGCCCCCCTCCACTTCTTGTTCGCGACCAACTCCTCGCGTTCGTAGAGAATAAATTTTTCCACTGTCAAAATTCCTCTTCGCGATCGCGAGAGTAGCTTCGTCGCGAAGCACATAGCACCAAACACCAGATATAGCTGAAAACCCAGCAACTCTCAAGTCCAAAAATTGTTTGTAGCCTATCCGAAACTCAACCGAACCTCTCGTGCTCCAAATCAAACATACACACAAGTTTAGTAACATCATACGAACTCGCTCACGCGATCAAACAACCAAATTAACATCTCTAACCATGAATCACACATAAAAATGCAAGAATTTTTTTAAAAAAAACTCAAGAACTTCTAAAATCACAACTAAGAGTCCGAATCATATCAAACCAACTCCGTTTTGCACCAAATCTTATAGATAAATTTCAAATAGTAAAATAAACCTATACCAAGTCCCGAAACCAAAATCCGAAACTGATAACCATAAAATCAATATACGGTCAAACCTAAAAAAAATCAAACTTTCAAATTACTAGCTTTCGGCAAAACAAGTCAAATTAACCTAGGAACCTGCGAATTCAATTTTGGATATACACCCAATTCCAAAATCATGATACGGACCCACTGAGATCGTCAAAAAATACAAAATATTGGCCATAGTCAACTCAAGATTTTTAAAGCCAAAAATTATTTTTTTTAAAAAGTTTTACGTAAAAACTTTCCGAAAAAAGACGGACTGTTGACGTAAGTAGAGAAATATCAAATAGATCTAATAGAGGTATAAGAACACGGAAATAAGGGCTAGCACTCAAAATGACTTATCGGGTTGTCACATTCTCCACCTCTAAAAGAACCGTTCGTCCTCGAACGGACATAGAAAAGTACCTGGACTTGTAAAGAGGTATGGGTATTCACTCTGCATATCAGACTCGGACTCCCACGTAGTTGACTCAATCGGCTGACCCCCTTCATTGCACTTTCACTGAAGGAAAATTGTTAGACCTTAACCATCGAACCTGTCGGGCTAGAATAGCCACCGACTCCTCCTCATATGCTAAATTCTCATCAAACTAAACCGTCGTGAAGTCCAAAACATGCGAGTTGTCCTCATGATACTTCCAAAGCATGGAAACATGGAATACCACATGAACTCCCGATAGACTAGGAGGCAATGCAAGCTTGTAAGTAGGGGTGTTCATGGTTCGGTTTGGGTCATTTTTTCTCTAAAAAGAAACCAAACCAAGTATGTCGGTTTTTCATATATTGGAACCAAACCAAACAAATTAAGTCAATTTTTTATCGATTTGATTTTGTCGATTTTTGTCGGTTTTTCAAATGTTTCGGTTATTTATCGATTTTTTCTTAAATATAGGACATACACTACCAAATACATATTTGACGACTACATTTTCAACGTAACACTATCAAATCAATTGCTCTTTGAGAAATCTATCATTTACCAAGATATTGATGATAATTGAATCAAATAGTGATGAATAATTTAAGTACTCAATTAAAAATCGATTATCTTTAACATGAAATAAATCCTTGTACTTAGCAAAAGAAAGATACCAATCAAACTAGAATATAAAGGCAAAGAATTAGATTATTATAATAGTAAAGAACTAGACTAAAAATACGAACGACTAATATGTACCATAAAATTTTAGAAACTTTATATAAAAATATACATACATATATATATAGGTGTAATAATAAATTTAAATAGCTACTTTTATAGTCAGTTTAGTTCGGTTTTTTGGGCTATTTTTTGATTAAAACCAAAACCAAAATCAAACTAAATTTGATTGATTTTAAAAGTCAAAATCAAAACCAAACCAACCCTAAAAAGTATCGGTTTTTTGATAGGTTTAGTTCGATTTTTCGAGTTTTTATGAACACCCCTACTTGTAGGCAACCTCCTCAATTCTCTTTAAAATCTCAAATGGCCCAATATACCTAGGGATCAACTTGCCCTTCTTCCCAAACTGCATTGCGCCCTTCATAGGCGAAACACTAAGCAAAACCCTTTCTCCCACCATATAAGCTACATCCCGAACCTTCTGGTCCACATAACTCGTTTGCCTAGACTGAGATGTACAGAGTTGATCCTGAATCAACTTAACATTTTCCATATCATCACGGACCAAATAGGTTCCCAACAACCTAGCATCTCCGAGCTCAAACCAACCAATCAGCGAACGACATTGCCTCCTATATAACGCCTCATACGGGGCCATCTGATTACTTGATTGGTAACTATTGTTGTAAGTGAACTCCGCAAAAGATAAGAACTGGTCCCGTGAACCTCTGAAATCCATAACACAAGCACATAACATGTCCTCCAAGATCTAAATAGTGCGCTTGGACTGTCCGTTTGAGGATGAAACGCTATGCTCAGCTCAACTCGCGTGCCTAACTCACGCTGCACGGCTCTCCAAAAATGCAATGTGAAATGTGTGCCCCGATAAAAAATAATGGAAACGGGAAATCCGTGTAGGAAGATAATCTCCTGAATGTATGTGAGCCAACCTCTCTGAAGAATAGGTGGCCACCACCGGAATGAAGTGCGGACTTAATCAACCGGTCCACAATAACCCAGACCGCATCATACTTCTTCAAGGTCTATTGCAATCCTACCACAAAGTCCAAAGTGATGCGCTCCCACTTCCACTCTGGTATCTCCAATATCTGAGCCTGTCCACCCTGTTTTTTATATTCATACCTCACCTGTTGACAATTCAAGCACCGAAATACATAAGCAATGATGTCTTTCTTCATTCTCCGCTACCAATAGTGTTGTTTCAAGTCACGGTACATCTTTGTGAGAGCTAAGTGAATAGAATAGCGTGAACGGTGCGACTCCTCAAGGATCAACTCTGTCAACACATCACCATTTAAAACACAAATCTGTCCTTGAAGTCGCATAACACCATCATGACCAATTACAACATCCTTGGCACCATCCTTTTGCACCGTGTCCTTCAATACCAACACTAACTGGAGAGCCTTGATACACTGAAACAACAATGACTGTGCTACAACAGAAGAAAGAATACGGCTGGGCTTCAAAACATCTAATCTCACAAACCGGTTGGCTAAAGCCTGAATATCCATGGGCTAGTTGCCTCTCAACTACTGGTAAATATGCCAAACTACCCATGCTCTTCGCCTTCTTACTTAATGCATCGGCCATTACATTGTCTTCCACCAAATGATATAATATGGTGATATCATAGTATTTCAACAACTCTAACCATCTCCACTGCCGCATATTAAGGTTTTTCTGCTTAAACATTTGTTGGAGACTACGATGGTCGGTATAGACCTCACAATGTATGTCGTACAGATAATGCCTCCAAATCTTCAGCGCTTGGACAATGGCTGCCAACTCTAATTCAGGAACAAGGTAATTTTTTTCATGAACATTCAAATGCCGAGACGCATAAGGAATCACCTTACTGCCCTGCATCAATATTTCACTAAGCCTAATACACAATGCATCACAATACACGATATAAGATCTTGAACCTATAGGCAACACCAACACTGGGGATGTAGTCAAAGCAGTCTTGAGATTTTGAAAACTCAACTCACACTCATCAGACCATCTGAAAAGATCACCTTTCTAGGTCAACTTGGTCAATGGGGTGAGATAGATGAAAACTACTCTATAAACCGGCGATAATAACCTGTCAAACCTAAGAAGCTCCAAATATTTATAGCTGAAGTAGGTCTAGGCTAGTTCTAAACTACCTCAATCTTCTTAGGATCCACCTTAATGCCCTCGGAAGATATAACATCGCCCAAAAAGGCAACTGGGTCTAACCAAAAGTCACACTTTGAAAATTTGACATATAACTGACTATCTTTCATGGTCTGAAGTATAGCCCAAATATGTTGCTCATGCTCCTCTCGACTTCAGGAGTTAACCAAAATATCATCAATGAAAATAATCACAAATGAATCCAAATAAGGCTTTAACACCTGGTTCATCAAATCCATAAATGATGTTGGGGAATTTGTCAAGTCGATTGACATAACTAAGAACTCATAGTGACCATACTGAATCCGAAAAGCTGTTTTAGAGACATACGATGCCCTAATCTTTAACTGATGGTAGCCAGATCTCAGATCAATCCTCGAAAACACTTTGGCACCCTGAAGCTGATAAAAAAGTTATCAATCCTTGGAAAAGGATACTTTTTCTTGATAGTGACTTTATTCAACTATCGATAGTCAATACATATCCTCATCGTCCTATCCTTCTTCTTTACAAACAACACCAGTGCACCCCAAGGCAAGACACTAGGTCTAATGAATCATTTGCCAAGCAAATACTCCAATTGCTCCTTCAATTCATTCAACTCAACTAGGCCATATGATATGATGGAATAGAAAAGGGTTGGGTGCAAGAGCTAAGTCAATACAGAAGTCGATATCTCTGTCGGGTGGCATCCCCAACAAATCTCTAGGAAACACCTATGTAAACTTGTGCACAACTGTACTGAATCCAGGGAAAGAACTTCCACACTAGGATCACATATATATGCTAAATATGCTAGACAACCATTCTCGACAATACTCTGAGCCTTCACATAAGAAATAACCATGCTAGTAGAATGACCGGGAGTCCCTCTCCATTCTAATCGAGGCAACCATGGCATGGCTAGTGTCTCCATCTAGGCGTGACAGTCCAAAATAGTGTGATAAGGTGATAGCCAATCCATACCCAATATAACATCAAAGTCCACCACATCAAGAAGTAGAAGATCTATACTAGTCTCAAAGCTCCTGATAGAAACCACACTCAAGTTATAAACACGATCAACTACAATGTAATCTCCCACAGGTATGGACACATAGATAGGAGCACTCAAAGATTCACAAGGCATAACCAGATATGAAGCAGATTAGGATGATACATATGAGTAAGTAGAACTGAGGCATCTCTATAGCAAACCAGAATAATACATGTGATGATGGCGTCAGATGAATCTGTCTCGGTCCTGGATGGAAATGTATAAAAATGAGACCTTCACCCCACCACTCTGACATTAGCCTCTTGGGTGACCTCTAGCTGGCTGGACTCCATCTTTAATAGCCTGACCTCCGCCTCTAGCAGCCTGACCCCTACCTCTAGCTGGTTGTGCCGGCGGTGGAGCAACTGGTGCTAGCATAATGGCACAAGAACCCTGTTGAGGTCTGTTGCTCATAATCTAGGACAATACCTCCTAGTGTGACCTATACCTCCAAACTCAAAGCACTCTCTCGGGTGTTGAGGCTGCTGAAGCTGAGACTGACACTGACGGAGTGGATAACTACTATAGTGACTCTGTAGTGATTGTGCCCTAATAGGAGCTGAAGGTGCACTGACTGCTTGCTGATCCGGATGATACCTATATGAACCACGATTTCTTGAAGCATCGTGAGATGCCTGGAGTGCTAACTAAATCAGCCTAGGAGGATGGTATCTCTGCCAAATGAACCTTTTTCCCCAGATGAGGTACCACTGAAACCCCCAAAGTGACAAGGATTCTTCTCAGATGCCGCCTCTCTATACTGAACATGAATCATCTCGATCGATCTAGCAATCACTACGGCCCTCTAGAAAGAAATATCATCCCTAGTCTCCTTGGCCATCCGTAGCCTGATACCGAAAGTAAGTCCATCAATGAATCTCCTCACTCTCTCCCTATTAGTAAGGAGTAAGATAACTTCATGGCGAGCTAGATCCACAAATTGGGTCTATTACTGAGACAGTCATGCTACCCTGCTGAAGGCGCTCAAACTGCCTGCGGTAGCCCTCTCTAGTGTGAAAAGGATAAACTTCTCCAAAAATAGTTACGAAATATGATCCCAAGTGAGGGGCGGTGAACCTGTTGATGGTAGGCTATAATCTCATATTTTAGACGATTATTACATTCCAATTGATTGCACTTTAGTTGAGTTTGAGCTTTAATCGCTAGTGTTTTGCACTAATTCTGTGTTTTATGCCTTGTAGGAGTGATTCTGAGCTATGTAGATGCTATGGAATGAATTCAAGTGATTTAGAACTTTGAAGTCTGAGTAGAAGCCAAATAATTAAGTCGGGATCATGTTCAGGGATCAATGGATGATAGTTAAGAACGAACAAAGAATCGAGCAAGTATATTACGCACTTTCTAGTACAATACACATAACTTTTCTCTCAGACCTCCATTTTAGATACACAATATATTGTTGGAAAGCTAATTTGAGGGGATAAACTTTCTTGTTTTACGTTTTTTCAACTTCCCAACAGAACAGGGTGAAAAGTGCGCGGTCGCACACTGACCTGTCCGAGAAAAGTGTCCTTTTTTTGCGTAGGAGAAGGTGTAATTATTTGGGCCCGACCCTACTTGGTATATATACATGGAAAATGGTATTTTTGAAAATTCTGACACAGCTAAGACCTAAGGAAGCTAAGGAGGAGCTGGAGAAGCAAAAGCGCAAGAATTTCATCATTCAATACTCACTCAAGACAATAGTTTGGATCGTTTTATGTTTTCCTTTGATCTAAATATTGTTATGATGAATTACTCCATATCTATAGAGTATTTATCTTTATGGTTTGATGGATTTGGTGTATTGGTACTTGTTTGTGGATAATTAACTCTAGTTTTTATGTATTAAATCATTTTGGATGTTTTAATCATTGCTTCTATATTCACTAGTTCATGTAATCGAGAGAGGCATAACTTGTGATATTTTTGCTTTATATTTTATTGGTTGAAGTCTTTAATTCTTCTTAGTAATCGAAAGAGGCTAGTAGAATTGTTGATTAAACCTAGTTAGGAGTATAATCGAGATAGGTTCTCCTAAAGACCAATCCACTACAAATTCTAGCATATCTTCACGTACTTAGAATTGGTTCATCTTGTGAGGTTGAGACTTAATCGAGAGAGGAGTCTCTACTAATCAACTGAACTAATAACCAAGTGAATTCGAGAGACTCACTTGAACATTAGAAGTGAATAATCTAGAGTTAAATCTCAAACATTTATCTTGCACCGATCCTATCAACCTTATTTTCTCCCAATTGCTATCTCTATTTGCTTAGTACCTTCTTTGAATGTCATTAGACAATAGTTTAGACTCTTAGTTAATTCTAGTTTTAATTCACACAACTCAAAATTGTGGATCGTCTTGAATAGCGTAAGACTAGAAGCTAGGAAAACATTGTTTAAATCCAATACTCGTGGATACAATATTATAATTACTATATTCGACTAGAGAGCGTATTTAAGTGTGTGTTTTGCACTTGACAAATTTTGGCGTCGTTGCCGGGGATTGGCAATCAACAGTGTTTGAAATAGTTTGTGGTGATAATTAAGGAATTAGGTTTTAGTTTTTTTTCTTTTCTTTTTACTTTTATATTTTATTTTCTTTATTAGTTAACTTCTTTTGAAGATTTGTTCTGTAGTTCCTAATAAGTTGGAGAAGATACTGTAGATATTGAACTCTAAATGATGTGAAGATGGAATGCAACCAGCCTAAGAAAACGGTTGAAGAGTTAGCAGCTGAATAATTATCATCGGTCTTCTATGTGTGTTAAATACGGGGAAAATCATCTATGGGTTAACTGTCGAGCAAGTATGTATTCCTCATATAGTTCGTATTTTGCACGGTCTCACTCTGTTTCTAGTCCGTACATGTATGCTGATTCATATGGGCACAATCTTGACTCTTGTTGGGATGAATACCCTTATTATAACTAGAATGAAAGAAAAGTGAGACAACCACCTCAAAGGGAGAATGGTAGTTTGGAAGAGCTTGTGTATAAGTTCATAAATAAGCCGGTAGAGAGATTTATACAAGATGATGAAGACATGAACAACCTAACAATGCAAGAAAGTCAAATAGTAAGTACAATTTCAGAAAGCTCATTGCGTTGTGATGGTGAATATATGGAAGAGATGCCCTGTGAGAATGAGACTACCCAAGAGGATGAGCATCCACAAAGAGAGCTTTTCACTGTTCAAGATGACTCTGATTCAAATGAGATGATTGAAAATAAGGTTGTGGTTGAGTGTGAAGCAACGAAAGAAGAGTTCAAACCCCCATCCACCTTTCCATATTTGCAACATTTGGTAGAAGAGAATGAGAAACAAAAAGTATTGGACATACCAGAGGAATATTCACTTGCCTTTTCTTTTTTTTTTTCTTATTCTAACCTTGATCATGTAGATTTTATTTTTGGGGATTTACAGGAATATGTATAGATTTATCCTATGAAATAATGCGGAAACAAGTTAAGGATTATCATGAACGAGCAATTCACCGATCAAGATAAGGACAAGAAAGAAATAAAGAAAAGAACGGGTCTTATAGGTATCCTTAGAAGAATTGGGCTTAATAAGCTCTGTAAATAATCCCAAGGAGCGAAAACGAGGAGTGAATTCAGAATTAGGGGTGGAGTTCATAAGTTCTCGAAAAAGAAGAAAATTCAGGGAAGTTTTATTTACCTTAAGCTTTTTAATTATGTGACAGGGGGACATGCCACAACTTAAAGTGTGAGGTGGAGGATATGTTGTGTTTATGTATGTATGTATATTAGTTTTAGTTTTATTTTGTTAGTTTTAGTAGTAGAGATAAAGAAAAAAACTGAAAAAAACATAAAATTTTAAATTTTTTGACTTTTCCCGACAATGGATATCATTCGACAGGTTTCTTCAGAAATTAAAGTCGAAATAAAAATACAAAAAGATTTTCTTTTGTAGTTAGTGTAATAATTCCTCCTTAGTTTTTCTTTGTGCATGCGGTTCTTTTCCAAGGGTTCTATTTGAACCAGGTGTAGTTAGTTTTTGTTTTTGTTAGGAGTAGGAAAACTTGTGCTATGGTTTGAAATGGAAGCAATATATCTTGACTTTGTTTTGCCTTGATAATAGTAAGTGCTTTAGTTGTGACGCTTAGGCTCAATTTTTGACTCTTGTATAAGTACCTTAAATTGTATGATCTTAACTTCTCTTAACTGCTTTGACTAGAGTGTCTTGATAGTCTGATCCTGAGTGAGTTATGTGACATGTGTGTGAGATTTGTGTTATTATGTGCATTGCATTTGATGTCTAGAACTTGCCCTGTGTGTTTGCAAAGCAAAATAGTAGTTTAGTAGTCTTGGAAGTGATACAAGCATTTCTCTATTGAGCCAGATATATGTGTTGTACCCACCTAATTGTTATGTATCTTAGTTAACCTCTTTGATCCTGTAATCATTTTCTTTGGCAACCACATTACAAGACTTACCCAATTATTTGAATTGATAATCTATTTAAACCTTGTAACTCTCATGAGCACTTGAAATTATTATGAACTTTGTAAAAGATAAAGTATGGGGTGCTTGGTTTGGTTTGTGAGTGGAACTATTAAAATAAGGAGAAATGTGCACTGTTTTGAAAAAGTAAGAGCCACTTGAATTGAAAAAGAAAGAAAAATGTTGTATTGTTGTGAAAAATATTTTTTGATAGTGGTGACTCTTGATGTAAATATGCTTAAATAGTTTGGGAGTTAATGTATATTGATGTGAAGGTGGGGTTATGATTTGACATAAGTGTGGGGTTTCAACTGTTAAAGTGTATGTATTAAAGTGCTTAGGGAGGTGTAGTCCCTCTTATATCTAAATGTACCCTACCCATCCCGTAGCCTACATTAAAACCAATTAAAAGTCCTACTTGATCCTTGACTGAATGAGCTTAATTAGTAGAGTAGTACACTACGGGCAAGCCTATGGTTCACCTTATGTGGCATATGAATGTTATTTCTGAGAGTGAATAAATTCTTTCTATCTTGAGTTCTTAATTGTTATTAAATTCTATGGTGTGTGGAACTACTATCTTTTGTTGTGTGAGGGCACATGATTCGTGAAGGAAAGATAATGTCGTTGGCATCTGTGTTAGTGTATGCGAGTGAGTTGTGAATAATTCATGGTACTTGTGAGTCAAATCTTGAGGTGAGGATGTTACACTATTGTGCTTAGTCTATTTTAAATATTCTTGGTGTGATGAGTCGTGAGTGTTGTTTAATAAGGTTGTGTCTATATAAAGTGTGGTTTGATTGCTCGAGGATGAGCAATGATTTAAGTGTGAGGTGTTGATGGTAGGCTATAATCTCATGTTTTAGTCAATTATTACATTCAAATTTACTGCACTTTAGTTGAGTTTGAGCTTTAATCGCTAGTGTTTTGCACTAATTGTGTGTTTTATGCCTTGTAGGAGTGATTCTGAACTATGTAAATGTTATAGAATGAATTCAAGTGATTTGGAGCATTAAGTCTGAATAAAAGCCCAAGGAATTAATCAGGGATCGTATTCGGGGATCAACGGTTGATAGTTAAGAACAAACGAAGAATCTAGCAGGCATATTACGCACTGTCTAGTAAAATACACATAACTTTTTGCTCAGAACTCCATTTGGGCTCCACAATATATTTTTGGTAAGCTAATTTAAATGTCTACAACTTTCAAATTTACGTCTTTTCAAATTCTCAACAGAAAAAGGTGAAAAGTGTGCGGTAAGTGTGCGGCCGCGCATATGGGGCAGAGTAGTGTCAAAAGTGCGCGGTCAAGTGCGTGGGCACATTTCCAGGCGTGCGTCCACGCACGTCCTGTCCGAGAAAAGTGTCCTTTTTCGTGTAGGAGAAGGTATAATTGTTTGGTCTCGACCCTACTTGGTATATATACATGGAAAAATGATATTTTTTGAACTTTTGACACATCTAAGACCTAAGGAAGCTAAGGAGGAGGTGGAGAAGCAAAAGCACAAGGATTTCATCATTCAATCCTCACTCAAGACAAGAGTTTGGATCGTTTTATATTTTCCTTTGATTTAAACATTGTTATGATGAATTACTCCATATCTATGGAGTAGTTCTCTATAGGGTTTGATGGATTTGGTGTATTGGTACTTGTTTTTGGATAATTAACTCTAATTTTTATGTATTGAATCATTTTTGGATGTTTTAATCGTTGCTTCTATATTCACTAGTTCATGTTATCGAGAGAGGCATACCTTGTGATATTGTTGTTTTATATTTTATTGGTTGAAGTCTTTAATTCTTCTTAGTAATCGAAATAGGCTAGTAGAATTATTGATTAAACATAGTTAGGAGGATAATCGAGAGAGGTTCACCTAAAGACTAATCCACTACAAATTCTATCATATCTTCACGTACTTAGAATTGGTTCATCTTGTGAGGTTGAGACTTAATCGAGAGAGGAGTTTCTACTAATCAATTGAACTAATAAACAAGTGAATTCGAGAGACTCACTTGAATATTAGAAGTGAATAATCTAGAGTTAAATCCCAAACATTTATCTTGCACCTATCCTATCAACCCTATTTTCTCCCAATTGATATCTCTCTTTGCTTAATACTTGCTTTGATTGTCATTAGCCAATAGTTTAGACTCATCGTTAATTTTAGTTTTAATTCACACAAATCCAAATTGTTGATCTTCTTGAATAGCAATAAGACTAGAAGCTACGAAAATATTGTTTAAATTCAATACTTGTTGATACGATATTATAATTACTATATTCAACTAGAGAAAATATTTAAGTGTGTGTTTTGCGCTCGTCACCTGTTGGTCTGCTCCGCTCATAAATTTGCCACCACGTTTTGGCAGAACCGGTCATCTGGAATACTACAAAGTCGACCCCGTTGGTCTCAACAATACCTATATTGGCAACACCTTGTGGCAATGATCTAAATAATCACGTGGCTCCTCAGAAGGTGCACCACTAAAATGAACAGGGAAGAGCTTTGTGAACTTATCCAGCCTTATCAATCCCTCAGAAGATATCGGGGGCCTCTTCTCGGGCCGTGTAGAAACAATGGGCTGAACTACCCTAACTGCTGGAACTGCCAGAGTCTGATATACGGGAGCCATCTGCTCCGGAGTGTGAGTGGAGGGAGTCTGTGCTCCTCCCCCCAGCCCGAGAGACAGCTGGTTCTATGGGAAATACTCTAGTATGAGCCACACTCTCCATAAGTCCAACTAAGAGAACTAGAGCATCCTGAAGTACGATAATGGATATAAATCCCTCCGGGACATGAGCGGGTCCGACTGGTGCAGCCTGAACTAAGAACTCCTCTTCATGATCAATCTAAGGCTCCACAGTGGGTGTTGTTGTGTCACGACCCAAACCGATGGGCCACGACAAGCACCCGATTCTTTACCCAATCGAGCACCAACGTAACGTATTTTTCTTATCATACCATCATGGGTAAATGGGCCAGAAGGGCTGTCATGATATAACTAGAATAAAACATAAGTTAATACTTGACATAGTATGACCCAACATAATATACAAAATTATACATGTGACATATGAGCCTGTAGGATCTAAATGATCATTTGTATAGTCAAACCATAGGCCGACAAGTCCATAAAATCATCCATATATATGAAATATGTCTACAAGCCTCTAAGAGTGCATAAATATCATAAAGGCTGGGACAAGGCCCCGCCATACCAATCTATACATGTCCAGAGCATACTGACCAAATAGGAAACTCCGGAGCAAGTGGAGTGCACCAACACCTTCCGCTGAGCTGATAGCCTACTAGGAGGACTGTCAACCTATCTATTAGGACCTGCGGGCATGAAACCCAATGTCCCCGGGAAAAATAGATGTTAGTACAAATAAAGTACCAAGTATGTAAGGTATGAGGGCAGTATATAAAAGACATGAAAGAAACATGGAGTAAAAAACTCAACATGTAATCCTGAATAGCTCTGCGAATCATGAAACATTTATAATGTCATGCATATACGTATAAATGTCATATCATGAATAGATATATGCGTACATAACATCATCAAGCCTCTGAGGGAATCCTATCATATCATCTCGGCCTCTGTGGGCGAAATCATCAACGTATACCAGCTGATCAGGTGGTGGTGTGTATATAACCCTATAACCTTTCCCTATAACCCATATACATATAATATACGCGTATATAACGTCATATGGTCATGAGTCAATGTACATGTATAAATGAATGAATGCATAATGAAGTAAGACAATAATATCTTTCAGAATTTCACAAGATCAATATGCCTTCTAATAATATCACGTAATAAACTTTATTAACTTACATATCTTTGAGAGCCATGAACGCACGATATAATAATAGAACATATGGGGAATCAAGAACATATGCACCCCTAGTACTTCTAAGAATAGAGTCATTTATGAAAGTTTCGTATTTGCTCGTTTTGTTTGTATCATATGGATCGTTCCAAAAGAAAAGAAGGGATAGTCTTACCATACCTTTGAAATCTTCTCCCCAATCGTCAACCAAGCTCAATATGATCTTCTTATGTCAACAATGAGTAAACTGACTTCGTCCTCATCATATAAGCATTGTAACTCACATATTTCAAAACTGATATTCTAAAAGAAAACAGACAACACCTCCCCTATTTTTACTACATCCCATAATTTACTAAAAGTCACCTATAGCCCAGATAACAATAACATAATTCACAATAAGCTCTTCAATTACTTCAACAACCATTTTGAGCGACAAGCTCGATTTATGATTAACAAAATATAGTTTGAATTCAATTCCTTTTCCATGAATATTCCAACAATATCTATAACATCGTACTTATGCTTACCATATCATTTACATCCCAAAACATCATAAAAAAAATCTTCAAAAATAGTCTAAACGCCTAGCACTTTAACCTTTATCGTCAACCTCTTATTTTTCCTGTTATCCTCTTCAATCAGCTTAATTAGCACATAAATAATCTTAACAAGAGCAGACATAACATAATCGAACTATTTATAATAATTTTCCAGCCACAAAAAACTATATATATATATATATATATATATATATATATATATATATATATATATATATATATATATATATATATATATATATATATATATATATATATATAGCCTCAACACAACCCATAAAAAGAGAGAACGATTCCTTATGCTATGTCAATTACTATCTTGTTGATTTCCTCTCAAACAACTCAACCAACATACGATTAACCTTAATCACAACCAAGAACATGATTTAATTATCTTAGACAGTAGATACAACTTGAAATGCTCAGCTGGTTTACCTCACAACAACCATCAATCACACCACAATACTATAGGATTTGTATTCTCTTCTTGAATCAACTTTTGTGTTCAAGTTGGTGTGTCAACATTCGTAATTATCTTTGAAACTCTAATATATATGAGGGAGGGAATGATTCTTACCTTAATCAACAAGAACAACACGAAATATGAGGTTACTTCACTTGAAGAATCCTCCAAAACAACCATAACATGAAGGACTATGATCTAGCAAGCACCACGGGATCTACAGCGTTGGAGTAATGTTTTTCTCTTTGGTTTTCACTCTATAATCATGGAGACTGCTTTGAGAGTGTTTTGGAAGAGTATAGGGTCTGGTTGGGTCAAAAAATGACCCCAAATTAGCCTTGACCCGATCTTTAAAGGTTGAAGAATCACCCACCACCTAAGTGGGTCCTATGGGAGCTGCTTATGCAGTCTCGCAAAAATGCGAATATCTCTATACTCCAACGTCATATCATCATACAGTTTAATATGTTGAAAACTAGACTCGTAGACCTTGAATTTGGAATGTGGATCATCCTTTAATTCAAAGTATATTAGGAGAAAAGCTCAACTATATTTGACATAATTTTTAGCACATTATGAATGTAACTTGTAATGACCTTTGACAACTTTTCTTCCACGACTTGCTTGACTTCAAAATGTAACACACGACTATCGTACGACTGAAATAACTCATAACATAACCTCCTTATTATGTTAAGCACCCTAGTATACCCCAAAAATATATGTTATATGTGACGATCCGACCGGTTGTTTCGGGAATTTAAGCTCCGTTCGTTGGTGTAAAGTCATAAACAGCTTCACGTTGTGTATATTGACCCGCGTGCGTGGTTAGATTCAGTTACTGGGTAATTCAGAGTCGAATTGGGAGAAAATTTTTAATTTTGGAAGCTTAAGTGATGAAAGTTGACCGGAGGTTTGACTTTTGGGTAAATGGCCTCGGAATTAGTTTTGGTTAATGTCAACGGCTTCGTGTGATGATTTTGGAATTAGGCGCGCGTCCGGAATTGGTTTTGGAGGTCCGTAGAGTGATTTGAGGTAATTTGGCGAAAGTTAGAATTTCGGCGATTTCGGTCGATAGATGTAATTTTTATATCGGGCTAGGAATGGAATTCCGGAAGTTGGAATAGGTTCGTAGTGTCATTTTTTATGTGTGTGCAAAATTTCAGGTCATTCGGATGTGGTTTGTCAAGTTTCGGCATCGTCGGCGTATTTTGGAAGTTTAGAAGTTCTTAGGCTTGAATCTGAGGTTGATTCGGTGTTTTGGTGTTGTTTTGGATTTTCCGAAGGTTCGACTAAGTTCAGGTAGTGATATATGACTTGTGGGAACTGTTGGTTGAGGTCTCGAGGAGCTCGGGTGAGTTTCGGATAGGTATGGGTTGTGTTGTGCTCGTTTTTGATGTTTCAGTGTCGTTTCTTCTAGCATAATTGGTACCAAATTAAGAAAATGAGCTCCAATTTCTGTTTTTATTGAAGCATTAGATCCGTATCATAATTACGGAGCTATATAAAAAATAATCGTCAAATTTGGACATCGTATGAGGAAGTTATGCTTATTTTAGTATCGGAGAAGAGAGCTGGTGCTGGTGTTTCGCAGGTGCGAAGTTGGGTCCGCACCCGCGGAGCCGCAGGTGCGCAAAATGGCCCGCAAGTGCAGAATTGACAGCTGGAAATGCGCAGGTGCGTGTATTTTGGTCGCACCTGCGAAAATCCCTTAGTATAGAAAAACCAGACCGCGTCATTTTAGTATTTTGAGCATATCTTGAGTTCTAGACGATTGAGGTGATTTTTGCGGCGTTCTTCTCGTCTTTTCATCGGGGTCAGTATTTAAGTATTATTTTTTCATTTTAATATGATTACAAAAGTTCATTTTTTGAATTAATCCATATTTTGATTGGAGAATTGGAGTTTTTATCCAAAACTTTTCTAAAAAGAATAATTAGGTTTGAACATCGATTTGGCATCGGAATTTGATGAAATTAGTATGGTTGGACTCATAATTGAATAGGTGTTCGGAATTTATAAATTTTTTCGGGGTCCGAGGTGCGGGCCCGAGGGTCGACTTTTGGGTCGATTTTTATATTTTTGTAAAGATTGAAACTTTATTATCCGGAATAGTCCCTTACAAGTTTTATGTGTATTTTGAAGTTGTTTAGAATGATTTTGATCCGTACAGAGGTCTTTTCACCTGAGAAGTCCATTTTAGAGTACCGGGTAGTCGCCGTCGAGGTAAGTATCTTTCCTAACCTTGTGTGGGGGAACTACCCCTTAGGATTAAGTTCTATGTTGATTGTAGTCCGCGTACGCGAGGTGAAGAGTGTGTACTCGAACTTATTTGCAAATAGATTGACTGTTAGAGAGTTTTGGGTCTTATGTTCCCCGTATATGAATTGAACTTGTTATATCTAAATTCCTGATTCCTAATCTCATCTCCTCCTGTTAAAGTTAGAAGTACTTGCCTAGCATTCCTTGTTTCTTATATGATCATAATTGACTTAAATGAAGATTTTGTTTTTCCTACCATTATGCTATGTCTTCCTTCATATGCTGCCTAATTACCGAGCATTGTTCAAACTGGGTTTATTCGGTGAAGCTAATAATCTAAGTGAGATTGGTTATAGCTGATTTCCCTTGCCGGGATGATTTGGTTTCTTGGTTGCGAACTCGAATGTATAGAATCGTTGCTATATTTGTCTTGTTTTCCTCCCGTTATGTTGTTCTCTCTCTGTGTTTGGCATTCCTCTCAGTGGCTACTTCTTATGAGCGAGTTGTCACCATTTTTGTGACTTAAGTCTCTGTATTGATTTGCTCATCGCACTTTGTATTCAACTTTATTTGCTTTCGCGCCGGTTGTGGCAATATATGTTGTCTCTGTCGCATTCTGGTTGTTTTCCTCAGTGGCTGCATTGTATATTTAAATTGGGACTACAGACAGAGATCCAGGAGCTTTCCCCCTGTGCTGCATCGTATATTTAAATTGGGACTACGGACAGAGATCCGGGAGCTTTCCCCATGTACTGCATCGCATATTTAAATTGGGACTACGGACAGAGATCCGGGAGCTTTCCCCCTGTCCTACATTGCATATTTAAATTGGGACTACGGACAGAGATCCAGGAGCTTTCCCCCTGTGCTGCATCGTATATTTAAATTGGGACTACGGACAGAGATCCGGGAGCTTTCCCCCT
>ML352612.1:0-63027 GCA_005239505.1 Nicotiana paniculata
ATAAATCGATAACAAATAATCGATTCGATTTATCAATAAACCGATTCGAATGCACACCCCTAGTAGCCGCCCCAAATATTGGCCAACCTAGCTAACTTTTACGTTCTTAAGACTGATTACATAATGAGTTAAGAGTCTCATTAAGTTTCATACACAGACAATAATTGAATAGAATTTCGCTAGCTAGAGTACACGAGTTAATAGTTGTAGTGACGTGTAGCGTCTAATTTGTCTATTATCGTACATTCTTTATTATTCTTCGTTCTGCCGGTCAATAGTTTAGTTAATTTCATGAGTATCTTAATTATTATAGACTTGTGAATAATGATACATTTTTTTCTGTTTTTAGGTGAATTTAGTATTGTTGCGTTGCAAATTGTTAGTCGATAATAGTTGTGACTTGTTTTGGATGGATGTTATTTTCTTGGAAATTTTATCTTCTATAGTAAAGGTGTACATCATATTTATTATAAATCAAAATTATTTTACAAAATTATTTTCTATAGCTACCGTTTATATTTTATAGTTTATGGTATATATTACAATTGAAGCATGAAATACGCTTTTTATATTTTTCTTCTCTCTTAGACGACTGGACATATCTATTTTAAGGTAATTTTTGTTACTGTATTCATGAATACATGACGCGAATACATGTGAATGCATGCGCATACAGCTGGACTACCCTGATTTTAGGAGCTTTTTACTGTTGTATTCATGAATACAACTGTATACGGCCGAAATCGGAGAGTCCGATTTCGAAATCTATGCTATGTTTCGAGCCCGAGCTCATGTTCGAGATGAAGTTCAAGTCTGATCCCAAAATGTGCACTTCGATAAAGCACATCGAAGGCCCGTCACGGCCTACCTCGAGGCAGTACCAAATCGATGACAGTCAAGGAAAAGCGGGAAATTTTCAAGGACACGTGGTTAGGACAGATAAGATTTGTGAGAGATAGTACAAATCTATACTAGGCCGTTATACAACCTTACCAATAGAATTCTTTGTCATAACTAGACATGTACCATATTAGGGTTTTCCCCTCCTATATAAAGGGGACCTAATTATTTTGTAAGAATCGTCATATCAATCACTGCTATAAGAATATTCTACTATGCTTTTCTCGTTTGCTGTGCTCAAGTTTATTCTTCAACTTCATTGTTCTTCATTTATTGTTCATACTTTATTGTTTTTAAACTGACCTCGAGGCCCTGAAACCATCAAGCTCGAGGCCCCTCGTTCCTTTAACAAAACTGGTTTGATTATCACATTCCTCTTACTTACACTTGTGAGCATGTAATTTTTCACCTACTAAATACTCCTACAAAATTTGATAAATAATTTAATTTCATAGATCTTTGTTGAATTTAAGTGTTTATTTGTCAATTATTTGTATGATCACAATTCATATTTTAAAATTTATAAAAATATAAAATAATAACAAAAATATTTTAAAACTTTTATTATCTTGCATAATTAGGTTTTTGATTTAATGTAATACTTAGTTGCGTAATTTAATCATTTTTATTAAAAAAACTACAAAATTTGTTCTTTAAGTAATTATGAGTATTAAATTAATGGCTTCACTTTTAATTAACTAATTAGTTAAATTAGAATTAGATTAAAACTAATTAATATATTTTAGAATTTTAATTAGGATTATTTAATTGATTTAATTAATTAAGCCTAAGTTATTAAAGTAATCGGACTGGGCAATTCTAAAAAACAAGCCCAAATCCCCTTCTAAATACCCAAATACACCCAAGCCCAATCAGCCAACCCATCCAAATCCCCCACTAAACTAAACGACGTCGTTCCCCCCGTTAAGTAATTTCAGATCTAAAACTCTAACCCTAAAAATCTCACCCCAGTCGAATTACAGCAAACTAACAGCTCAAACCTGCATGGGTCAATTGCTCTTGACAAGAGAAATTGATTCATGTGGGTTTGGCTCGTTTTCAAACCCCTCCGGAATCCGGCCAAAGTCCGGCGAGTCAACCAAATTCGGCCAAACTTGTTCTAAACCTAACCAGTACTCCCTCTCTCTCTTTCTTTGTTTAAAAATAGTTATCTAAGTTAGGGTTCTGCCTTAAACTCTTAATTTAGGTTTTATAATTTTCTGGACCTATTGGATTCTGAGTGTAGCATGTTTTTCTTGTTGTTAGATGTATTTGTTGATTAATAAATTAGGGCTTTCATGTTTTATTCGACTGTACCCCCCCCCCCCCNCTCCCCCCCTCTCTTATTTTTCTTTAATTAGTTGTATACTGGAATTACTCGTTTAATCCTAGTCTCATATTTTGCTGTTAATTACTGATTAGTTTAGGGTTTCGTAATTTTTGCTAGATTCGTTTAATTCGGAGTTGATGAATTAGCATGTGTTGAAATTATGTACTAAAATCAGTGTTCGATTTGCATTAGTAAATTTGAGTTCGATTTAGGTTTTTCTCATCTCTGTTTCATTCTCAGCTTCATTATCCATGATTGCTCTCTCGTAAACTCCTGAATCTTGGCCATTTTTGAAATAATAATTTAGGTCGGAATGTTAATTAAGCTTAGCTTATGATTCTTAGACTGATTAGGTTATGTTTCTTCTGTTTTCATTATTATTAGATACTGTTTTGAATCAATTATAAGTTTAGTTGTTGATTTTAGTTTTAGATTTTCCAATTTCTTGGATGTTTCTTCTTATAAAATAGTCTACTGGTCATTGGGTGTATCTACCAATTAATTTCCACCTTAGCTTTAATCTTGCATGTTTTAGGTCTGCTTAAATAGTAATCTAGGTTAACCTTGATATTATTGCCTAAGCCCTAAATTATTAGTCATGTCAAATGTCTTTAACTAAATTACTGATTCTCAGTTTAGTTACAGTCTTTGACTTTGACTCTTAGGTTAGGCTGCCTATTAATCACCTATGTGTGGTAATTGAATAAGTACTCACACATGATTAGGGGTTATTATGATTTGTTAATAATCTTTAAAAGTGAATTATGATTTTTACATAATTGGTTAACTTAGGCTCATGTTCTTAAAATAGACAACTAACTTCTAACTCAGGATAACTAACTAAGTCTAATTACTTAACTAATTGCACATAGTAAAACATTTGAATTAGTTAGTTTAAGTCCTGAAAATAAAATCACTTAGGTTCAAATAATTACTTTGTTTAGGTCTATTTCATTTCACTTTTAAAGAGGTTTACTTTCAGTGTCACGACCCAAATCCTAATTTAGGTCGCGATGGCGCCCAACTTCGATGTCAGGCAAGCCAACTTTAATTTACTAGTGATCCCTTTTTAATTTATAAAATAATTCACCATACTTAAGAGGTTTTTCTTTTAAAAGCATAACTTTGAAGTAAATTAGTGACTTAAACAACCAAGGTGAGCAATAAATATAGTAACCATTAGAACCCAAAAGAATAAAATATCCACTACGTGGGCATGCCAGGAACTGGCGTCACAGGTCTACGGGCATCTAATAGAAACTAGTATCCAAAAGAAAGTACAAGTTGCCCTATTGTCTGAAGAAATAGTACAGACATAATAAAAGAAAAGAGGAACTCCAGGGTGCTGCCTGAGATAAGCGTCAAGGAAAGCAGCTCACCGAGAAATCCACGCCCACTATACGTCAGGGACGAGCACCAGATGAATACCCAGATGTACCTGCCTCAGAGCCTGTACAATTAAGTACAGAAGCGTAGCATGAGTACATAAACAGATATGTACCCAGTGAGTATCCCGCCTAATCTCGAAGAAGTAGTGACGAGAGGTAGACGTGATACTTACTAGGGTCAACATTTTTAAATAACATAACTTAATAGGAACTAGGCAGGCTAACAGTCGTAAAAATCACAAAGATATAAATTATACAGTATAGTAGTAATTTCCTTTGCATGTCAAATTTCACTAGCATATAATGTACTAAATTCCCTTTTTTACATGAAACAGTTTATACAATTACAACAAATTCCCAGTAAATCATATAGCACATAATAGGCAGGAAGAGTACGGCCGAAGCGCCGCAAAAATAAATGTGCACTGCCGAGGGTCGAATAGCTCGAACCATATATGCATCTATAACCCCGCTCGTGAATCGAACATGCGATGCGGTTGACATAATAGTAGGGATATTCCTCTCACGAATCATACATGTGACGTGGGTGCCGCATATATACATAAAATTATCAATATTAAGGAGTTAACAGAGATTATACTTTAAGGCAAGAACTTAAGCAATATAGTATGGAACACAACTTCCTAATATTCTCATTCGAGTTCAAGGATAATAAGCAACTCAAAATGAGTTTAGGAATACATGTAAGGCGCATATAAGCATGCTCGTGAGTCCTAGAACTACCCAACATAACATAGTAGTAGCTACGCACAGACTCTCGTCACTTCGTGCGTGCGTAGCCCCCGCAAATAAGGACATGCAATTATTTATAATCACCTATGGGGATAATTCCCTCTTACAAGGTTAGAAAGGAGACTCACCTTGTGTCGAACCTACTCTCCGGGTCAAGAACGCGCCCGAAACTCCAAACTCATCACCCAAGGACTCGAAACTAGCCAAATGTTATACAAATATATCAATTCATGCTCAAAAGTATGGAATTTCCCTATTTAGTTATCCAATTTAGCCTACTTTGCAATATCTATAAATACACCCCCGGGGCCCACGTGCTCGAATTCCGGAAATTTTCGAAAGAAACACTTACCCATAGCCTAAAGATCGTTTATATATAGTTTTTGTATGATTCCATGACAAATTTTGTGGTAATTTTCCAAATTTTCATAAAACCTAGGTTTTCACTCTAACCCATGATTTTCCACTAATTAGGAGGTTAATCTACCTAGGATTTCATGTATTAAACCAATATTGGAGTAGAAATCACTTACCTTTCAGTAGCTAGGTGAATTGGCCCTTTCCCAAGCTCCCTAAGTCGACAATGGTGGAAGAAAAATGGATAAAATGATCCTTTCCCGTGTTTAAAAGAAGACACTGCCTGAAAGTGGTTCCGCACCTGCGGCTCAAGGACCGCACCTGCGGTCTCGCACCTGCGGAAATGGACGAGGAAGCCTGGGCCCGCACTTGCGGAGAGGAGACCGCACCTGTGGCTCCGCTCCTGCGGAACTTTGTCCGCACCTGCGAGAAATGGGCTGCCCACTGGGGGTCACACCTGCGAGGCTGGGACCGTAGAAGCGGTCCCGCACCTGCGACTGGGCAACCGCATCTGTGGTCACACCAGAACAAGTGCACCAGCAGCTATTTCAGCTGGTTTTTTGGCCTCGTGTGGTGTCCGGGAGGCACCTGGGCCCACCCGAGCCCCCGTCCAAATATACCAACAAGTCCCAAGTCATAATACGGACTCGCTCGAGCCTTCGGAACACTAAAAAACAACACTAAAACTCAAAATCACATCCCAAAACCCCTAGAATCATAACTTAAGAACTTCAAGTTCTTGAATTCACTAACAATGCGCCGAACCAACCTATACTACTCGGAATGACACCAAATTTTGCAAGCAAGTCATAAATGACATAACGGAACTATTCCCAATCTTGGAATTCTGTTCAGACCTCGATAACACAAAGGCATGTTCCAAACCAAATTTCAAACTTAAGGAAACTCTAATTTCGATATTGGGCGCCGAAACGACCCCGGGTCATCCAAAACCCATTCCGAACATACGCCCAAGTTCGAAATCATCATACGAAGCTTCCGAAACCGTCGAAACTCGATTTCGAGGTCGTTTACTGAAAATGTTGACCGAAGTCAAACTTTGGCTTTAAAGGCCAACCTTAAGTAACCAAGTGTTTCTATACCACTCTAAACGCTTCCGAATCCCGAACCACCCATCCCTGCAAGTCATAAATCATAATAATCCGCTACGGGAAGTCTTATTTAGGGGAACGGGGTCTAGATACACAAAATGACCGGTCGAGTCGTTACATTCAGCCTCTTCCTTAGTGATTAATTATTGAGATTAGTCTCTTAATTAGGTTAAATTTAGTCAACTTAATAAGTTACTTAACCCTGAACACTAAGGGATAATTTTAAGGGGTATTTCAAGGTAGTTTAGGAACATTAAGTGAAGAATCTTGGCTGTAACAACTCAAGAAGCTTCTAAAATAAGGAGAAACATCAAAATAAAATAAGAAAATCACTGAATTAGTTTTTTTTTAGGTAAAAAAAAGTAATTTTCAGAAATAAAAAGGGATGTAAGATAGAAGAACCTTCTAGAAATGGTACAGTTGTCCTAACTGTTACAAAAATGCTTAAAATAGGATAAGAATGGACAGTTGTACTGTACTATTTTCAGAATTAAAGGATAAGGAGTATTCCTAATATGTGCCCTCCCTAGGAAGCCTATATATAGGCTATACTACATTCTGAAAAACAGAAGTAGACAGACAGGATATAAGGAAAAAACTCTCTGAAAACTGATAGAAAGACTGCTCTAAATTACACAGAATTTAGAGAAGAATTCAGTCTAAAATTTACACACACACACACAATAGAAAAATCTTGTTCTGAAGAATACATCACTACCCTAAAAAATATAGAAAAACACTGAAAAATACCCAATATGGAAGGCAAGAACATTCTGAAAATTACTTTTCTTTTGGCTATGGCTTTTCTGGGAAAAACCTGGTTTCTTTGCTAATTTTCTTTTCAAAATTCTGGTCTATTCAAGCTGTTATTTCTGGGTATTCCTGCACTGGTTGGTTGTTGTTTTGTTGTTGTGTTAAACTCACAAATTCTAGTTTTCCGACCTTTACTTGGTCTCTTCTTTTGCTGTCTTTCTTTTTTCTATCTCAAGATATGTAACATTTCTCTTGCATTAAATAGAATTTTAGGTTGAAATCTTGCTTAAATGCCAGTGTTCATATGGGTTTTAGTTGTGAATTTTAGCTTTATGTGTTAATGTGTTATGTATGCTATCAAATGATATTTTGTATCTATGCTTTGGTTTCTCCTTCCTTCTAGATGCAGCTCTGTTTAAGTGTGTCGTATGTTTCAATTCATAATGTTTCCTCCATGATCTTCATATCTTTTTCTTCTTTTTTTTTTGTTTATTGAGGTAGCATCATGGATATAAATCTGACCACCAGTTGGTCAGATTTATTCCAAAAGATGCAAATAGTCAGCTGCATAATGCAAGAAGGGGTGCATGAATCCTGTGATCGAAAGAGGCATCCGATGAGACTAAATCAGAGTTGTATTAGCTCTGTTAATTGTACCTTAGGTGGAGATTTTTACTGTGTTGGAATGGATGTAATATAAAATCTGATCAATTATGTAATAGTCAATTCAATTATTAGCATCTTGTAAAAACAATGTCTATTAGAATTATGTTCCCCCACCCTTGTAACATCTGGGATCTGAGTAGGATAGTTAGTGTCTATGGGCCTAATTCCCATTCAACAGGCCTTATAAGTTGGAAAAACACAAAATTGGGCATGTTGACTCTTTAAGATCAGGGATGGGAAAATTGGGCCATACTGATAGACAGTCCGCTTAGGGCTTCCTGAGCGGGTCTTGGCCTTGAGCCATCGAGCCTGGGTACGAAACCCAAGTGGCTCCATATTCTATTTAACCCTGACATTAATATAACCTTAAAACCTTTCTATGATTTGTTGTTCTGTGATGTTTTATTGCATAAATTGAACTAGAAAACACCCATATTCCTTTAGGCCACGACCTTTCTTACCTTACTAGATTTATGTGGGGTTCGGTACATATTATTATACATACAGTTCTTATGTAAACACCCATATTCCTTTAGGCCACGACCTTTCTTACCTTACTAGATTTATGTGGGGTTCGGTACATATTATTATACATACAGTTCTTATGTTAACTAAAACGACAAATGTTCAAACTTGTTGATAAATTTTCTTATTGTCATTTAGAACTATAATTCGAAATATGTTAAATTGAATCATGTTTTCATTTTGTACACTTTGATTCCTTGATGTAGTATTTTTAGTTGGATTGTTTACCTTTCTCTCTTCACAATAGCCGAAAATAGGGCTGGCCCAGCATGATAAGTATGAAACTGGGCCAGATTTCACGATGGCCACAAAATCCTCATCTTTGGGCTTATATATTAGTTGATAAATAACCACAAAAAGTCCAACATCCTCTAGTCCAAAATCCCTCTTTCACTCTTAAGATTAACATTTAAGAAAAGACAAAGAATTCATGAAAATAATAGTTTGCTTTAGATATGTAATTAAAATCATCATGATCATAGTCATGATTACGTAATCTCCATTCGGGTTTGAATTTTATGCTACTCGACCACAACTTCAAAAAATAATTAAAATCAACACGTTGTAAATTGCGGGTGCATTTCATGTGGCACGTTTGCAACGTGTCCAAAAATGACAAGTACAATTCGGGAGTGCCTAATACCTTCTCCCGGGTTAACAGAATTCCGTACCCAAATTTCTGATTCGCAGACTTTTTAAGCAGAGTCAAAATTTCCTCGATTTGGGATTTAAAATAAATAAATGGTGTCTCGAAACACCGTAAAAAATCTGGGTGGCGACTCTGAGATTTAAATAAATCCCAAAATCGATTATGTCACTTAAATTGGAAAAACTCCCTTATCCCACTCCTATCGGCGAAAAAGGAGGTGTGACAAATCTAGAGACTCTACTGGGGATCAAACCCAGAATCTCTGGTTCATGGTTCAAAGAATTCGAGCTTAGAATAGTTATTGTATTTGTCTTTATTATCTGATTTTACATGCCTGAACCTAATGTGCTAAATGCCGCTTTTTACCGCTTTTATATTCTGTGAATTGTATATAAATTGTTACGAAAACCCTTCTTCTCTCTGAGTCTTCTAAATCATCTAGGAAGTGTGTACTTCATGTGACTTCTTTTCTGTTAGAGTCATATCCAAATTTTAGAAAGAGGTTCGGACAAGTTGTAAAGCCGGTGAAGCTTCTGTATTCCCGGTACGCTGCCCCCCCCCCCCCCCCCNTATGCTGCCCCCCCCCCCCGGCTCGAGCTGTCCGCTCAGGTAAGCCAGGTCTAGAATAAAACCCCAGGATTTAAACTTAGAATGACATAACATCATGTCGGATCCCTAGTAGGTGCTTTTGTTTGTATCACACGCATTTGACTTAGGGGACTCAACACAGGGGTTGGGTTCGTCTAGGACTGGTGAACCGAAATAAAAGACCATCCTGATGCATCTTACGTGCTATGTGTACACTATTTGTTTCAACTTGTTTGTTGACCGGCTAAAGAAAGAAAATAACAGAAAAACCAAGAGTGAGGTAGGATAAAAAATTTATCCGATTTTGAAAACTCCGATATTTAAAACGCCTCAAAACTCTGCCAAATTTTTTTTGAAAGAAAAAAATGGTGAAAAAGAAAATGTATTTCGAAAAATGAAAATGAGTTAGTATCATATTTCAAAATTGTGTCAAAATTTCCCGAACTACACATGTTTGATTCACACTGGTGTGGGATACGTAGGCAACCCTCGGGTCCAACCCTATTTTTGCGAAAAATAAAATACGGAATTCTGTCATAAATAAAGTTAGGTGATGCCATTTTTTCCTAAATAGCCAAAGATTCCATGACGGAACGCCGGTGGACTGCTTTTGCAAAAAATAGCCACTTATGGTCTTTTTCAAAATTTTGACCAATTAGCAAACACAACCCTAAAATCATCCTTCCTGAAGTGCTGAAGGGTCGTATTTGCAAAGGTGGTTCATTTTTAAAATTTTTGCAAAAAATAGCACTCTTCTTTTTAGGTCAAAATAAATCATGGTTTTTTTAACCAATCACTTTAAATAAACGTGCAGGATGAGCACTATTGAAAATATACCTTTTAAAGCTGTAGAGAAAATCCCGATAGGACTCCGTATGTGGTGGAATGACCTGGGGGAGGTTAGCAGAGGTGCTGTGATAAAAGCTTTAGGCAGGCTCACCGGCCTTTGAAGATTAAACCAAGTCTGGACATAATTGAGGCTTTGATACTGTTTTGGGATCCAGCGCACAACGTGTTCCATTTCTTTGATTTTGAGCCAACCCCTACACTTGAAGAGATAGCAGGATATGCTGGCCTTAGTGGAAATCTCAGGAGCAGATACCCAGTGGTACCCAGAGCTGTAACTCCTCATAAGTTCTTATACCTTCTGCGTATTAGCCGGGAAGTCAAAGATGGTAATTTGGCTGAGGGATTCTGCACCTTCTACTTTCTCTACCTTCGTTATGGGGACCCTCACAGTTTTGAGGCTCTGGATACCGGCTTAACCCACCAAGGGAATCAAAGCAAATGGGAAGTACGACAGGGATTGGCATTCGTGGTAGCATTCTTGTGTACTCTAATCTGTCCGAGGAGTGATGGATATATAGAGTTAGGACTCGTAGGAGTGGTTGACTTCATGATCAAAAAGTCTAATGGCACTCTTGTACCAATGATCCTAGCAGAAATCTACCAAGCTCTAACTGGTTGTCAATCAGGGGGAAAGTTCTTCGAGGGTTGCAATTTACTCTTACAGATATGGATGATAGAACACCTTTGTCATCGCCCGGGTTATATGAATTACAGTCTGACTGGTCTCAACTGCATTGAAGAACATGAAACCCGGGTAGAGGGTCATGAGTTTCCAGAAGGTACAGAAGCATGGTTTTCACACTTGGGTTCCTTGACTGCCAACCAAATTGAATGGACATTCGGCTGGCTTCCTGTCAATGAAGTTATTTATATATCGGCCGAAGTGTGTTTTCTTCTATTGATGGGTCTTCAAAGTATTCAGCTGTATGCCCCCACATAGGGTTCTACAACAGCTGGGAAGGAACAAAAATATTCCTCATGATGAAGATTTGAGTCGACAAGTCATTGAACTGTGTCCAAGAGCTGCATTCCCGGAAGACAAGGTCTGCTAGATTTGGCATCAATGTAGGTTTCTGGAGCCGCAGACTCGAGTAACGGATTTGTCCAAAGGTGAGGTAGAGCCTAGCTACACGACCTGGTATTATAGAAGGGGAAGAGACCATCAAGATCCTGAACAGACCGCCAAAAGTCCCCACGTACAACAATTCACTGATGAGGCACAAGAACAATGGAATTGGTTGGAAAAGGAGAAAGGCTACAGGGCTATGATAAGCAAAGCGGAAGCACAAATTAGAGATATTAAATCTGAAAGCAGTTTGCAAGCCACTGCAAATGAAGGAGAGAAGAACAGATTGGCCAAAGAAAATGAGGTTCTCCAAGCCCATATTCAAAGGATGAAGATAGCTGCTGAAAATTCGTAGAGGAGAAAAACAGATGAAAGACTTATAAATAGTCTTAGGCGGAAAGTGTGCGATTATGGGGATGATTTGGACAAAGCCAAAGATGAGGAAGAACGGACGAAGTTTGTTCAACAACTAAAAGGAAAGTATGACAAAGAAGTCACAAGTTTGAGGGAAAAGATGACTACTCTTGAGAGCAAAATGGCTCAGCAAATGAAGTTTATTTAAGCAGAAAGGGAACACTGTTATGCATTGATGTCTCGATTGGAAGAATATTTGCAGTAGTAACAAGAGCAGAACCATAAGTCCACCCAAGTTCTGGAGGCTAGGTCCCAGCAGATTGGGCGCTTACTCCAAGAAAAGGGCATCATTAGAGAAAGGGTCAGAGAAATTGTTGATTATGTCGTCACAAAATGCCATGAGTGCGAGGATATGACCAGATCTACATTCTTCGCCGCTGTGATGATTTTTTTCCATTAGATAATGGATGACCTATATCGCCTCCAAGAAGACATGGCATGCAGGCCCGCGGCGAGACTGACTGATGTCCCGCGGACCCCTGGAGTAGTAATAGAGGCACTTATGTATTCCTGATTTTTTTTTTCGAGTTTGTATTCCAGTTTCTTTTACAGTCCGGTTAGTCTACTTTGAGTCTATTTTGTTTTTAATTTTCAAGTATGTCGGAGTCGTTTGTAATAGAGGAAGATTTGGAGTTTTTATTTAATGAAAATTTGAAAATGAAAATGTTTCTTTCTTTTTCGCATTTATCCCTTGAACTACGTGATGATCTGATTCACGCGGCGTTGTGATACGTAGGCATTCCACATAGGATTCGATCATAACCCTAAAAAAGGAAATAATTTAGAAGAAAAAGAGAGAAAATAATTAAAAAAAATAGCAAAGAAAAGTAAAAATTCAAATCTGGGAGACAACAAAAGCCGGGATGAGACACTCAATTGTTGCAAAACATATAGAAAAATGCTTAACTGTCTAGGTGCATTGCATACCCCCAACGTGCGATTCCCTATGTGTTAAATGCCTCAATCTAACAGTTTTGTGTTGTATGTTGTTTCTTTTTAAGGTTCTGTTTTAGATGGTTGATTTTGTGGTAATCTGGCTTCACACCCATACTTCACAAGATTCAAAGGGAGTGTCGAAATGACGTCAGAAGGTCACCTACCAATCATCAACCCCTCATAGGAAAGCCCAATATCGGTTATCCCCACATCTGAGTCAACAACTGCTTAGGAAAATAGGATACTGCATCGCCGCATGTTGGAGATGTGGGACGCTTGGTATAACGGTAGAGAACCACCTAGTGCCATCCCTGGTTTTCCCGAATTGATTCCAAAAACAAGTGGAACCTCAAACATTCCTATAAGTTACCTGGCCACCCCGTTCGGGTACCCAACTATGTCAGCCCATTTCGCCGGAATGCCTTCTGAGGTTTGCCCCCAGGCGCTGTTTTCGGGAGTATCTTCTAATATATTCACCGCACCACCAATCTCTGCTACGGCACCGCCAACAGTATCCAGGCCAAGTTTCGAGCCGCCAACCTTTACTTTCCAAACACCACCATTTCATTTGGACACGACTCATGTCACCCCAAACTCTTACCCTCAACACTCTCGGTATGAGTCTACCATGGAACAAGAGAAAACTGTGAAAAACCCGAGCAATAGGAGTTCGCTCGAAAAATGAAAAGCATTGAACAGAGTCTCGAGAACATGCAAGGACTGAGTGGCCAGAAGAGTGTCTCCTACGCTGACTTGTACATGCTTCCGCATGTTCATCTTCCCATTGGGTTCAAGACTCCCAAATTTGAAAAGTATGATGCACACGGGGACCCCATAGCCACCTGAAAAGGTATTGTAATCAGTTAAGAGGAGCAGGCGGAGAAGAAGAACTCTTGATGGCTTAATTCGAGGAGAGTTTATCCGGAATTGCATCTGAATGATATATGGACCAAGACATCTCCCACTGGAACATATGATACGATTTGGCCCGAGACTTCATCAGACAATTCCAGTACAACGTGGACATAGCTCCAGATAAAAACTCTTTGTCCAATCTCAAGAAGAAATCTTCAGAAAGCTTCAGAGAATATGCTATCAAGTAGCGCGAACAAGCGGCCAGAGTAAAACCCACAATGTAAGACACTGAGATGGTTAGCGTCTTCTTGCAAGCCCAAGAGGCTGACTATTTTCAGAACATGATGTCCGCTATGGGCAAGCCGTTTGCAGAAACCATAAATATTGGGGAGATGGTCGAAAATGGTTTGAAAACAGGTCGCATCCTGAGCCAGACAGATATAGAGCAACTTCAAAAGCAATCCATAATGGGTCGGGGAGTGCAGCAAATAGGAAAAAGAAAGAAGAAGTAGCAATGATGGCCTCAAGTCTAAGAAACCCTCGTCAACCTTGGGGTTACTTTTCCAGCACCCCACGACATTACTATCCTCACCAAGATGTGGGATATGCCATGACGCCTCAGCCTTATCCAGTAATGAATGCACAGTCGTATGCCGGCCTCAACAGCATTATAACCAGAACCGAGCTCCACCTGAGCCCCAGAAATAACCCTCCTCACCAAACCCAATATAATCCACACCCTCCATAAAATAATTATAACACCCATCCCCGTGAGCCACCCAGAAGGGCTAACTTTACACCAATTGGTGAATCATATTCTAGCATTTTCCCAAAACTGGTCCAAATGGGTCTGTTATAGCCTGTACCCCCAAACAGGAAAAACCCAGAATCCCCCTCCTACCGACCCGGTACCCGATGTGCTTATCATTCAGGGGCAGAAGGACACAACATTGAGGATTGCTGGACTCTCAAGCAGGCGGTTAAAAATTTAATAGAACAAAAGCGGGTGGCACTGAGGGATGAAGAGGCTCCCAATGTGACCAATAACCCATTGCCGGATCACAACAACGGGCCAGTTATCGGGATGATCTGCGAGGACCAAGAGTTTGACCCAGCTTTGAAAGCTATCATTTCCATTGCTGACATAGAAAAGAATGCCAAAGCGGCACCAAAACAAGTTAGAGATGAAAAGAAATGCAGCTTCACTCCTCAGAGCACAGGAAAAGCTGTGGAAACCAAGACAAGGGCAGGACCTCCTAAAGATGTCGTTCTCTATGTTCCCAGGGCGCCCATAAAAGAAAAGTTGTGTTGAGTCCCCCAAAAAGATTGGAGCAAAACAAGGCTATACTGAATGTACCGAAGATGTACGTACCAAAGGGGACTTATGTGGCCTGGGGGCCGATAATTTCACCCAGGTTGAGTGAGCCCGTGGTTATCAGTCGTGCACTACAGAATCCCATGAAGGACACCACTGTTGTCCCCTGGAACTACAATAAAATAGTGGTGACATACAAAGGAAAGGAAATCACGTGAGAGGTGAGTGAAATGAACTCGTCTGAGAAGTACCTCAACTTGAAAGAATTGAACAAGAACAAACAGAAGCGTTTTCCGCTTAAAAAGCCAGTCGGTGCTGAAGAGGCAGAGGAATTCTTCAGAAAAATGAAAAATTTTGAATACGCCGTGATTGATCAACTCAGAAAGTCCCCTTCTCAGGTCTCACTTTTGTCCTTGCTGATAAGTTATAATGAGCATCAAAAGGTGCTGATAAAGACGCTTAATGAAGCATATGTTCCGGCCGAGACAACGCTTGAGAAATTAGAAAGAATGGCGGAACAATTTTTTGAAGTCAACCGGATCTCATTCAGCAGAAATGACTTGCCTCCAAAGGGGCTTCCCACAACAAATCTCTCCACTTGACCGTTAAATGTAAAGGATACTACGTGAAAAGAGTTATGGTGGATGGCGGATCTGGGGTTGACATCTTCCATCCCTCGACCTTGCAGAGAATGGAAATTGGGACGGATAATATTAGACCCAAAAATGTTTGCGTACGTGCTTTTGACGGCATCAAGAGGGATACGATAGGGGAGATTGATTTGGTCCTAACCATCGGCCCTGTGGATTTTGTAGTTACATTTCAGGTCTTAGACATGGACACATCCTACAATTATCTCCTGGGAAGGCCTTGGATCCATGTCGCCAGAGCCGTACCCTCTACTCTCCACCAGATGGTTAAGTTTGAACACAAAGACCAAGATCATGGTCCATGGGGAAGATGAGCAATCAAATTACAGGGACCCATCAGTCCCATGCATGGAAGCTAAGGAAGGTAGCGAGCACATAGTCTACCAAGCTTTTGAGATCGTGGTCGTAGACCAGTGTGAGGAAGGAACCCCGTGTCCTCAACCCTTCTTATCAAATGCATCAATCATGGTCTCTAATGACATGATCAAACATGGTTACAAGCCTGGAAAAGGGCTCGGGGTATCTTTGCAAGGCATTACAGAACCTATCACTTTGACTACCAGCGAGAAATTCTTTGGCATAGGGTTTCAAGCTACTGTCGCTAATGCTAAATGGGCTAATGAATGTACGAAAAATGGATGGGTCCTACCTCAGCGGGTCCCGCATCTTGCCAAGACGTTTTGCGAAGCCAAGGTACATAGAGGAAGAAGAAGAGGCCTTCACGACCGAAGAAATTGAAGAGATCTGTGGGGCAATGAGACAAATGTTGTATGAGGCTCACCTGGTCCGACCGGGTGAAGGCTCAACCATTTCTGAGGTTCAATATATGGGGCCCGATGCTAAGCTTCAAAATTGGAAGGCTACTCCGTTCCCAGTCAGGCGGGAATCTCGGTAGTTCAGCTTTGCCATCCTTTTTGCATTACGAGTTATTTCAGGGTGTAACTCGAGTGCTTTTAGTTTTTTGTCTTTTAAATTCTAATGTAAACCCTCTTATTTTCAAAATTCAATGAAATGAGATCAATATTTCATCGTCCATGAATCTCTTTATTTATTCTTCCTGATTTTTGTTATTTTTCTTATCTCTCTTTTCAGTTCTAATAATGCGGACTTAGATAACATGACATGCTCGCGGTCTTCATGCCCATATCTTAATACGATGTCTAACCATGAAATAATGAATCAAGAACCGGAATATGATGAAGATGAGGATTTTAGGGAAATAAACAGAGAACTGGAAAAATTCAAGAATAAGCCTAAGCCAAACTTAAATGAAACCGAGCCGGTTAATTTGGGTAGTTCGGAAGAGGTCCGAGAAACCATGATAAGCATTCAAGCTGATGAAAGAACTAGGGATGCATTGATCAAACTTTTGTTCGAATTCAAAGACGTGTCTGCCTGGTCCTATGATGATATGCCCGGACTCAGTGTTGATTTAGTAGTGAAAAAATTACCAACTTACCCCGGTTATCCACCTGTCCAACAAAAATAGAGAAAATTTAAAACATACATCAGTGACAAGATCAAAGAAGAGGTCACTAAACAATTGAAAGTCGGTGTAATTCGAGTGGTCCGATACACCACATGGCTTGCTAATGTTGTCCCAGTGTCGAAGAAATATGGGAAAGTCCGAGTGTGTGTTGATTATCAGGATTTAAACAAAGCGAGCCCCAAGGATAACTTTCTATTGCCAAACATCCACATCCTGGTTGAAAATTGTGCCAAACATGAGATATAGTCTTTCGTATATTGTTATGTTGGGTATCACCAGGTTCTGATGGATGAAGAAGATGCATAAAAGACGGCTTTCACCACACCTCGGGGTACTTACTGTTACCGGGTCATGCCATTCGGTCTGAAGAACATCGGGGTGACTTACATGAGGTCTATGACCACTATTTTTCATGATATGATGAACCAGGAAATCGAGGTATATGTAGACGATGTGATCATTAAATCCAGAATGCAGGACGACCATGTGCAGCATTTTGAGAAAATTCTTTGAACGTCTGTGCAAGTATGACTTAAAATTAAATCCAGCTAAATGTGCATTCGGCGTTCCATCTGGGAAGCTTTTGGGATTTATAGTCAATCATAGGGGCATCGAACTGGATCCAACAAAGATAAAGTCTATTCGGGATTTTCCCCCTCCGAGAACCAAGAAAGAGGTCATGGGTTTGCTGGGAAGATTGAATTACATCAGCAGGTTCATCGCTCAGTTGACATCCACGTGCGAGCTCATATTTAAGCTATTGAATAAAGATGCGGCGATTAAATGGACAGACGAATGCCAAATAGCTTTCGACAAAATCAAAGAATATCTGTCAAATCTGCCAGTGTTGGTCCTACCCGAACCTAGAAGGCCTTTGTTCTTATACTTGAGAGTGTTGGAAAATTCTTTCAGATGCGTTCTCGGGAAAAATGATGTGACCGGGAAGAAAGAACAAGCCATATACTATTTGAGCAAGAAGTTCGCAAGTTATGAAGCCAAATACACTCTGTTGGAGAGAACTTGTTGTGCCCTGACCTGGGTTGCACAAAAGCTCAGACATTATTTGTTGGCTGGATCCTTTGAAATATGTATTCCAAAAGCCGATTCCCACCGGGAGATTAGAAAAATGGCAAATCCTGCGCACCGAGTTTGACATAGTCTATGTCACCCGCACTGCGATGAAAGCTCAAGCCTTGGCGGATCACCTAGCTAAAAATCCTGTCGATGATGAATATCAACCCTTGAGTACTTATTTCCCGGACGAGGAAGTAAATTCAGTTGAGGTAACTCTAGAACTAAAACCTGGAAAATGTTCTTTGATGGAGCCGTGAACGCAAAAGGTGTTGGGATTGGGAAAATCTTGATTTCACCCACGGGACAACACTATCCAGCCACCGCCCGTCTACAGTTCTTCTGTACAAACGACACTGCTGAATATGAAGCTTGCACTATAGGCATGAACATGGAAATTGATATGGATGTAGAGGAGTTGTTAATCATGGGAGACTCCGATTTGATCATTAAGCAAGCACAACGTGAATGGGAAACTCGGGATGTTAAACTTCTTCCCTATAGATAACATGTGGAAGATCTTAGCAAGAAATTCAAAGTCACTGAGTTCGGGTATATTCCTCGATTCCACAATGAGTTAGTTGATGCATTGGATACCTTAGCTGCAATGCTGCCATATCTGGGCAATGTCTATATCAACCCATTGGAGATTCAAATCCGAGAAAGACATGGTTATTGTAACACTGTTGAAATAGAACCCGATGTACAACCATGGTATCATGATATTAAAAGGTTCTTGAAAACAAAAGAATACCCGAAGCAGGCCAATGAAGACCAAAAGAGAACCATTAAAAGGCTCGCCAGCAGTTTCTTCTTGAGCGGAAAAATGTTGTATAAGAGAACTCCCGATTTGAATCTGTTAAGGTGTGTGGATGCCAAAGAGGCTGAAAAGATTATGAACGAAGTGAATTCAGGAGTATGTTGTCCCCATATGAACGGATACGTCCTTGCAAAGAAAATCCTACGAGCAGGATATTACTGGATGACCATGGAAAAAGATTGTTTCAGTTTTGTCCGGAAATTCCATCAGTGTCAAATACACGGTGACTTGATTCATGCGCCACCTTCAAAGCTACATCCCATGTCAGCACCTTGGTCATTCGTTGCATGGGAATGGATGTCATTGGTCAAATCGAGCCGAGAGCTTCAAACGAACACAGATTTATCTTGGTCGCCATTAACTATTTCACAAAATGGGTCGAAGCAGTCACATTCAAAGCCGTCACTAAGAAAGCAGTGGTGAACTTTTGTCAACACCCGATTTCAGAGTCGTGATAGAGCCTGTCGTGGAACTAGGCAAGCCGCCCCTTTTAACTAAGCTAAATTCAATTTCCAGTAAAAGTAAAATTTTAAACGAGTTTACTGATAATACTAAGAATCTAAAGTTTAAAAATAATATTTGAAACAAAAATTAAAATCTCCAACCTCGGATCCAGTGTCACTCGGTCATGAGCTGCTATATTATAAAATAAATAAATGAAGAAATAGATAACATAGTCTCAAAATAAGAGCAACAAGTGGAATAAGAAAGAGAAGACGAGGTCACGATCGCCAACTGCTACCTCGACAACTCCAATGAAACTCTGACAGCTGCTCAGTATCCACTACCGGATCCCGGTGTACTTGGATCTGCACACAAGGTGCAGGGGGTAACGTGAGTACACCAACTCAGAAGTAATGAACCCAAACTATGGGCTAAGAGGTAGTGACGGACAAAACCTCAGAATTTACAATAAACAGTATACAGAAATTAGACATGCTAACAGTTTATCAGAATGAGTAAATATGCCAAGTATGCCAGTATACTCTACATTCCATCATAAAATATATGTATGAAACCAGTGTGGATATGCACATAGTGCTCACAACCCTCACACAGCAGTCCACTCAGTACCGTATATGGCTCTCAGGCCCAGGGAGAAGTCCATCCCAGAATGTACATAATCATTGGTAACCGTAGTCACTTCGTACTTAGGAAAAAGGCCAATCCATCCCCACAGAGAAAGTCCATCTCCGGAATACAACACTCGGACAAAATCCATGTCCAGGGACGATCCATCCCTCACATAACATCCACTTCGGACACGATCCATGCCCAGGGAAAATCCATCCCTCAACATCTGTGCGCTCACTAGGGGTGTAAAGACTCCGGAGGGGCCCTAGTGGCCCAAGCGCTATATCAAGCCAACAAAGGCATGATTTACCTATCGTTGCAGTGTGCAGTATGATCTCATAACTGTCTCAATAACAGGCTCTCGGCCTCACTCAGTCATTACTCTTCAGTCTCACTCACATGGACTACAAATGCATTCATCAGCCCGAAACAATGATAAGTATGCATATAATTAACAATATTGAGACTGAGGTATGAAGTGGTATGCTATAAGAGGACTGATTATATGAAATCAAATAATCACAAAATGAGACAGTAATATACGACCACTCAGGTCTCAGCATTTTCGGCGTGAAGCCTAGCATTTATACTTAACATGATTTCTAACAGGTTCACAATTAACACATTAACAGAAGCACAAATATCATCAGGGAATAATCACTAAGTGGTGCCATGGCATAAGCCAGGCCACAAATACTCGGTGCACGCCCGTCACTTGGCATGAGCATCACCTCAATTATAGTCATAAATCATTTAGCTCGGGGTTTCAAACCCCCAAAATCATGTTTGGAAACGTTACTTACCTCCAAACCGGCTAAAATACTATTCCGCAGTGCCTCTGCCTCTAAATTCGGCCTCCGAGTGCTCCAAATCTACCAAAAATCAGATGTATATCATTATAATATGCCAAGGAACGAAACCCAATCGAAGTTTATCAAAATTACTCAAAAATACCGAAGTTGGTCAACCCCAACCCCCGGGACCACGTCTCAGAACTCGATGAAATTTACACCAAAAAAATCTTCATCCTCCCACGAGTCTATACATACCAAGAACACTGAAATCGGAGTCCAAATGACCCTCAAATTCCCATTTTAAGGTCTCTAAATCACAAGCCCTAATTACCTATTTTTAGCACTGTTTTTCCCCAATTTTCGCCGTTAATCAGACCTTTAATCACATATAAACGAGTTTTAAGTCCAAAATCCTTACCTCAATGAAGAACTATCGGGTTCCCTCTTCAAAAATCCTTCAAAAGCTTCAAACCCGAATAAGAATGGTGAAAGAATGACCAAAAATCGCTAAGGGTTTTTTTTATAAGTTTTGCCCAGCGATGACCGATATGCGGTCCTTTTCTCGCACCTGCGGACTCGCACCTGCGGTCCCAGGTGCGCACCTGCGAGAATTCACTTAATAGGCCATTTCCGCACCTGCGACCTTCACTGATCCAGCCAACTTCCGCATCTGCGGAGCCTTGTCCGCTTCTGCAGGCTCGCACCTGCGGTTCCCTATCCGCAGGTGCGGAAACACCAGAAAGCTTCACACCAGCAACTCCAAAATGCCAAAAATCATGCCGTTACCCATCCGAACTCAACCCGAGGCCCTCAGGACCCCAACCAAAAATAGAAACAAGTCATAAATGATCACCCGGACTTAGTTGAACTCTCGGAACACCCAAAATAACATCAAAACACCAAATCAACCCATGATTCAAGTCTAAAGATATTCAAACTTCCGAAATTCACCAACGATGCCGAACTAACCAAACCTCGTCTGAATGATATGAAAATTTTCACACACATCCAGAATGACGCTACGAACCTCTCCAACTTCCGAAATTCCATTCCGACCCCGATAGCCTATTTTCCAATGCCGACCGGAAATCGCCAAAACCTAACTTTTGCCAATTCAAGCCTAATTCTACACCGGACATCAAAACTTCATTCCAAACACACTCTTAAGTTCCAAATCACCTAACAAAGCTATCCGAGCTATAAAATCCACATTCCGAGGTCGTTTACCCAATAGTCAACTTCCGGTTGACTTTTCTAACTATAAGGCCAAATTATAAGACTAAGTGTCTCGTTTTTCACCATGACCACTCTGAACACAAGTCAACCAACCCAACTCCACACAAAAGAGATGAACCACACAAGCAATGAATCTAAAATGGGGGAAACGGGCTAAACTCCCGGAACGACCGGCCGGGTCGTTACATTCTCCCCCGCTTAAACAAACATTCATCCTCGAACGTGCCAAGAGTTGTTCCAAAAGCCATCAACCCGCCGAATAACCTTACCATGAACATACCCGGGGGTGACCCTGCGTCACCCTACCCCGCATCAATCTAATAACACAATACCTTCGAATGCCACTATATCCAACCTAATCTCTCCGCCTTAGAACCCAAATTCCACGTCAGAACTTATCTACAAAATTAGAATCAGGCCTCCACACACTGTATATGCATGAACATGTTGTACCCAACCATAGCCATAACTCAAGGCGAAGTCACATGATATATCACCTATCTCGAACACTCTTAATGATAAGCTCAAATCACAAAAGACGCCCAAGCCACCCAAATGTCGGCCATAAACCTGACTTCGAATAGAGACCCGTTATAACACCTCAAATGTACCCAACATGAGAAATGACACCAAAAAAGAGAACTGTCTCTCATTAGTAACGAGTAACACCACAATGAAATGCTAAGAATTCCTCATACACTCAAAGCAACCTCTCTCGTAGAATGGCACTGGGGACTGAAGGGAACCCCTAGCACCAGGATGATAACTGGAAGAACTAGGCATAGATGAACTTCGAACCGATGGTGTCCAAGATGCACTCTGAGATGGCAGGGCACTGAAAGAAGGGTGCACCTGAGGCGAACTGTGAGGATCATGACCAACTGATCCACCACGATAACCTGAGCGACCTGGTTGAGCTTGCCTGAATGGACGGCCTCTGCCGGGCTGAGGTTATTCCCCTGAAGGAACCCCACCAAAACTCCTAGATTATCGAGACCTCTTGGCCTCCCTCTCGATCCGCTCCTGGCGGCGAACCGACTAAATCTCTCTGGAAATGTCAACCACATCCTCAAAAGAAGCGCCAGATACGCTCTCCCTGGTCAGAAAAATTTGAAGCTGATAAGTGAGGCCATCAATGAAGCTCCTAATCCTCTGTCTATCCGTGGGAACTAGCCAAATATCATGACGGGCCAACTCGGAGAACCTCATCTCATACTGCATCACGGTCATGTCCTCCTGACGCAACTGCTCGAACTCCCTGTGCAGCTCCTCCCTGCGCGACTGCGATATGTAATTCTCCAGGAAAAGAATGGAGAACTGACGCCAAGTAAGGGGCGCTGCATCAGCAAGTCTACGCCTCTCATAGTATACCCACCAAGCGAGTGCACATCCTGCGAAATGGAAGGTAGTAAATGGGACTCCACTAGCCTCCAGTATCCCTATTTTGCGAAGGGTCCTCTGACACTTATCCAAAAAGCCCGGGGCATCCTCACCCTCAATACCACTAAAAATCGGAGGATGGAGTCTACTAAACCTCTCTAACCTGCACTGCTCGTCATCTGCCAAGGCTGGGACCACAAAATCCCGGGCTGGGGCAAGCGACTGGATTGGAACTGTCCCCGGTGTTTGAAGCCCCTGAGTAACCTGCTCAGGTGTCGGGCAGCTGGAGTTTGAGTGCCTCCCCCGGCTTGAGAAGTAGCGGCAGTAGTAGACATGGTGACTGCCTGTGCAAGACTGGTGCACACGGTCAGAATCTGACCGAGGGTCTCCTGAAGACCCGAAATCCCAATAGGCAATGCTGGTGCCTGAGCCTGTCCCGCTGGGATCTCAACTGCGGGGACCTGAACCTGACAGTGGGAGGGTCCACAGGTACTGATCCGGCTGCTGAGTGGGCTGCACCCTCCCTCTGCCACGACCTTGACCTCCCGCTGGTCCTTCTAGTGTCTGATCACCACGATCGGTAGCACGAGTTCTCACCATCTGAGAGAGAATGAAAACAATAGAAGTTTAGTTCCAAAATTCAACAAAGTCGCACGACAGAATTCAATAATGTGGGATTTTTCCTAAGGGTTATGTAGCCTCTCAAAGATAAGTACAGACGTCTTTGTACCAATCCGCAAGACTCTACTAAACCGGCTCATGACTGGTGAGACCTATTTAACCTAGAGCTCTAATACCAACTTGTCACGACCCGATTTCAGAGTCGTGATGGCGCCTGTCGTGGAACCAGGAAAGCTGCCCTTTTTAACTAAGCTAAATTCAATTTCCAGTAAAAGTAAAATTTTAAACGATTTTACTGATAATACTAAGAATATGAAGTTTAAAAACAATATTTTAAACAAAATTTAAAATCTCCAACACCGGATCCAGTGTCACTCAGGCATGAGCTGCTATATCATAAAATAAAGAAACAAAGAAATAGACAACAAAGTCTCAAAATAAGGTCAATAGATGGAATAAGAAAGAGAAGACGAGGTCGCGATCACCAGCTGCTACCTCGACAACTCCAATGAAACTCTGACAGTTGCTCAGTATCCACTACCGGGTCCTGGTGTACCTGGATCTACACACAAGGTGCAGGGGGTAACGTGAGTACACCAACTCAGAAGTAATGAACCCAAACTATGGGCTGAGAAGTAGTGACGGACAAATCCTCAGAATTTATAGTAAACAGTATACAAAAATTAGACATGCTAACAGTTTATCAAAACGAGTAAATATGCCAAGTATGCCAGTATACTCTACATGCCATCATAAAATATATGTATGAAACCAGTGTGGATATGCACATAGTGCTCACAACCCTCATACAGCAGTCCACTCAGTATCGTATATGGCTCTCAGGTCCAGGGAAAAGTCCAACCCGGAATGTACATAATCATTGATGACCGTAGTCACTTCGTACTGAGGAAAAAGTCCTATTCAGCCCCACGGAGAAATTCCATCTCCGGAATACAACACTCGGACAAGATCCATGTCTAGGGACGATCCATCCCTCACATAAAATCCACTTCGGACAAGATCCATGCCTAGGGAAAATCCATCCCTCAACATCTGTGCGCTCACTAGGGGTGTAAAGACTCCGGAGGGGCCCTAGTGGCCCAAGCGCTATATCAAGCCAACGAAGGCATGATTTAAGTATCGCTGCAGTGTGCAGTATGATCTCATAACTCTCTCAATAACAGGCTCTCGGCTTCACTCAGTCATTACTCTTCAGTCCCACTCACATGGACCACAGATGCATCCATCAGCCCGAAACAATGATAAGTATGCATATAATTAACAATACTGAGACTGAGGTATGAAGTGATATGCTATAAGAGGAATGAGTATATGAAATCAAATAATACAAAATGAGACAGTAATATTCGACCACTTGGGTCTCAGCATTTTCGGCGTGAAGCCTAACATTTATACTTAACATGATTTCTAACAGGTTCACAATTACCACATTAACAGAAGCACAAATATCATCAGGGAATAATCACTAAGCGGTGCCATGGGATAAGCCAGGCCACAAATACTCGATGCATGCCCGCACGCCCGTCACTTGGCATGCGCATCACCTCTATTATAGTCATATATCATTTAGCTCGGAGTTTTGAACCCTCAGAACCAAGTTTGGAAACGTTGCTTACCTCCAAATCGGCTAAAATACTATTCCGCAGTGCCTTTGCCTCTAAATTGGGCCTCCGAGTGCTCCAAATCTACCAAAAATCATATGTATATAATTATAATATTCCAAGGAATGAAACCCAATCGAAAGCCCTTCAAAAGCTTCAAACCCGAATAAGAATGGTGAAAGAATGACCAAAAATCGCTAAGTGTTCTTTTTAAGGTTCTGCCTAGCGATGACCGACCTGCGGTCCTTTTCTTGCACCTGCGGTCCCAGGTGTGCACCTGCGAGAATTCACTTAAAGGGCCATTTCTGCACATGCGACAGGTCCTCTGCACCTGTGACTCTGCAGGTGCGGTTCAAGTCTCGTACCTGCGACCTTCACTGATCCATCCAACTTTCGCATCTGTGGAGCCTTGTCCGCTTCTGCGGGCTCGCACCTGCTGTTGCCTATCCGCAGGTGCGGAAACACCAGAAAGCTTCACACCAGCAACTCCAAAACGCCAAAAATCATGTCGTTAGCTATCCGAACTCAACCCGAGGCCCTCGGGACCCCAACCAAAAATACAAACAAGTCATAAATGATCACCCGGACTTAGTCGAACTCTCGGAACACCCAAAATAACATCGAAACACCAAATCAACACATGATCAAGCCTAAAGATGTTCAAACTTCTGAAATTCACCAATGATGCCGAACTAAGTAAACCTCGTCTGAATGATATGAAAATTTGCACTCACATCCATAATGATGCTACGAACCTGCTCCAACTTTCGGGATTCCATTCCGACCCCGATAGCCTATTTTCCACTGCCGACCGAAAATCGCCAAAAACTAACTTTTGCCAATTCAAGCCTAATTCTAACCAGACATCAAAACTTCATTCCGAACACACTCCTAAGTTCCAAATCACCTAACAAAGCTATCTGAGCTATAAGATCCACATTTCGAGGTCGTTTACCCAATAGTCAACTTCCGATTGACTTTTCTAACTATAAGGCCAACTTAAGAGACTAAGTGTCATTTTTCACCATGACCATTCTAAACCCGAGTCAACCAACCCAACGCAACACAAAATAGATGAACAACACAAGCAATGAAGCCAAAATGGGGGAAGTGGGCTAAACTCCCGGAACGACCGGCCGGGTCATTACAACTTTGTGCATTCCAACATTATCTGTCGTTTTGGTATTCCAAAAACTATCATTACCGGCAATGCTGCAAATCTAAACAGTCACTTGATGAGGGAGGTATGTGAAAAGTTTCAAATCACACTCCGTAATTCCACTCCATACCGGCCCAAAGCCAATGGCATCGTTGAAGCGGCAAATAAAAACATTAAGAAAAACCTCAGAAAAATGATTCAAAGTTCTAGGAAATGGCACGAGAAATTGCCTTTCGCATTGTTAGGATATCGCACGACCGTGCGTACATCAGTTGGGGCTACGCCCTATCTATTGGTTTACAGCACTGAAGCTGTAATACCTGCAGAAGTCAAAATTCCTTCCCTTCAGATCATTGTCGAAGCTGAAATTGAGGATGATGAATGGGTCAAAACCCGACTGGAACAATTAACTCTGATTGATGAGATAAGAATGGCTGCAGTATGTCACGGGCAGTTGTACCAACAAAGCATGGCGTGCGCCTATAACAAGAAAATGCAGCCTAGGAATTTTGAAGTGGGGCAACTCGGCCTAAGACGTATCCTCCTGCACCATGAAGAGTCGAAAGGAAAATTCGCCCCAAATTGGAAAGGTCCATACATCATAAGGAAATTGCTACGAAAAGGGGCATTATACTTAGGGGACATCGAAGAAATGACCCCGAAACGGTTGTTAATGCAGATGCAGTCAAAAGGTATTATGTTTGACCCTTTTGTGATGTTGGCGCTTCCCGATTGAAATGACGAAGGCTTTCACTCTCACTACCCCAAACACTATCAACTTTTTAAAACCCATTTGAGCCATCTATCTTTCTTTCATCACCCTCCTTTGAACCAAAAAAAATCATCAAAAAAAAAACAAAAATGTTTTCATGAACTACGTTTGACTTGATTCCGAAAGGATACGTAGGCAGCCTCTCTCTGGGGTTCAGTCACACCAAAATAAAATTTCACATTTCCCCAAAATTTTAAGCTGGGGCAAAAGTTATGATATGTTCGGCGATGTTTTTTGCCCGAAAGGTCCCAAAGTTGTAATTCAATACAAATCCTTTTCACCAAGATCATGTTCAAGTCCTTCCGATCAATCTGCAAAGACGTCCAAAATTGGAGTATATAGTTATTTGGATTTGATACAAGCAAATGAGAGAAATAAAATGAGAGATTCTTATCGGTGAAAACCCACACGGGAACCATAAGGTGACGGTAAGAAGAGAAATTAAAATGGGAGAGTCTTATCGGTGAAAACCCACACGGGCACCGTAAGGAGACGGTTAGCAGACAACTTCAAAATGAGAGAGTCTTGTTAGTGAAAACTCGCAAAGAGCACTACAAGGTGATTGTGAGATGATAAATGAGAGAGGTTAGTCGGTCAAAACCCGCAAAGGGCACCACTGATCGAAAAAGGATAATGGGTCACTAACATGGACACGGTCCGGGGTAAGGTTTCTCAATCTCGAGGTAATGGTTGTGATGAATTTCTGAGAGCTAGACGGTTATTGCAGAGATCGGGCATCCAGTCCAAGAGGCATGTCATGTTCATTGAAGGTTGAATACACTCCAGATAAGTCCTTCTTTCCTTTTCCCGAAAGGGATACCTCTTGTTCAAATTCATTATCCATTTTATCTGTTATTTTCTTTCAATCCTTTTCAGTCTAACTCTGTTCCTAAAATAAGACAAAGAAAGGATAGCAAAACTGATTTACAGGGCTCTCATTTGACACGGGTTAACATGCAAAAAGGCACCCAGCCTCGTCAGGGGGCATCGATTCGATCTCGACTGGCCATATCGGCCGATGGTTCAAACTCAAAACCCTTGAAAGGAGAAAATCAAATTGAAATGCCCTATAAAGGCAAATGAAGTTGAAAGATTGAGTCCCACATGGCTAACCATCTCGAAAAAGTTTGAAAAGCCGAAGTATTCCAAATGTCTAAAGTTGAAATGAAAGGCCAATAAAGGCGAAATAAAATCGGAAAGGCAAAGTCCTAAGCGACGAACCGTTGCAACAGAATTTAAGGAGACAAATTTCCCCAATGCTCCGAAAGACCAAATAAAAAGCAAGTGAGAGACATGCGAAGGCAAAATAAAGTCAAAATGTCTGGTCCCACGTGACTGATCGCCATGGAAAAATTTGGAAAGCTAGGATCCCCGGGGTTAGAAATGAAACCAATCCCCAGAAAGCAAGCAAGCGGTTGGGATCTTCGTCAAAGGAGTCGAGATCAAGCGAGTTTAAAAACCAAGACCGCAAAACCAACCACTATTTCAAACTGACAATTGTTCTTTGTTTGAAGGGAACAGGGGTAACTCAAAAGCAACCTCGCAAGAAGCCGGTACAACCCAAGAAGAAATTGCGCAAGGGATAGAAGTGGCTCTGCAGCGACAACTCCAAAAAGGTAAGTTTCCTCTAAAAATTCTTTCCTGCATTTACTCATCCTCTGAAGATAAAATGATGTTGAAAACATTTCAAATCTAAAGTAGTATCGGGCCTCCAATCCCTAGCTACACCTTTTTCAACATAGGGTCCCGCTCCCTAGTTGACGCCAGCATAACCTGGTGATCTTTTCCTGACAACAACATAACATGTTGATCTTTTCCATACGCCAGCATAACCCGGTGATCTCTTTTCCTGACAACCGCATAACCTGTTGATCTCTTCCAGACTCCAGCATAACCTGGTGATCTCTTTTCCTAACAACAGCATAACCTGTTGATCTTTTCCAGACGCCAGCATATCCTGGTGATCTTTTTTCCTGACAACAGCATAGCTTGTTGATCTTTTCCAGACGCCAACATAATCTGGTGATCTTTTTCCCCTGACAACAGCATAACCTGTTGATCTTTTCTAGACGCTAGCATAACCTGGTGATCTTTTTTCCTGACAACAGCATAACCTGTTGATCTTTTCCAGACGCCAGCATAATCTGGTGATCTTTTTCCTGACAACAGCATAACTTGTTGATCTTTTCCAGACACCAGCATAACCTGTTGATCTTTTCCTGACAACAGCATAACCTGTTGATCTTCTCGGCATAACCCGGTGATCTTTTCCTGACGTTAGCATAACCTGTCGATATTTTCCAGCATATGGTCTCCAATCCCTAGTTGATTTTACTTTTAGACATAGGGTATCCACTCCCTACTCTACATTCACCCCAGGTACACCATCCCCGACCTTTCATTACTGTCAGTAATAAAGTGGCATAGATTTTATTACAATAACTCACGAAATTTTTCTAGTGAAAACTGGGGCAGAAAACTTCGTTTGTTTGTTCTTGATTTTTCTTAGATTACAATTTAGGAAAATGGATTCGAGACGAACAAAAGAAGAAGTTTCGATCCAGAATAAGAAAAAGAAGAAAAGGGAAGGCCCAAACCCAAAGTATGGAAGTGGAGAAGACCTGGACTACTCAGGACGAGATTAGAGTCATTCGTTCCGCCTTGATCTATAAAACGAGAAGGTGAAACTAGCATCTGCAGCTAACAAGTGTCAAGATCCAGGTCAGAGTCAGCAAAAGTCAATACTCAAGACCAAGCCTTAGAGTATACAGATAGGGATCTTGTAACTAGTAGCTGATAGGCTTAGTTAGTCTTTTTCATTTTGCTACTTTGGTTTAATAAGGAGCTCAACAACGATGACAGCAGTAACATCCGCAGTGAAATCACAGTTATCCGGTAGTACCAGGTACCAAAACTCCCAGAACTACATTGACCTGATTCTTTTATAGCCAAGGATATGTAGGCAACCTTTGAAGCAAGGTTCGGTCAAACTTTTCAAAAGCGCTTCGCATGGAGTATTTGAACGGGTAAAAGTTGATCATAACTGCTCACTTTTTCTTTGCCCGAAAACTCTTCGTGTTTCCGAGCAAAGAGGGGCAGCTATGAGCATGTAATTTTTCACCTACTAAATTTTCGAGCAAAGAGGGGCAGGTGTTTTAGGGTCGGGTAAGAGAGGATTCGGGTATTTTAAAATTGGGGATGGGTCAATTGAATCTGAGAGTGACACATGGTCAACCGTCTAAATTAGGGGTAAATTTGAACGAAAGTATAACGGTAGGGATTAATTGACCAAATAGTATAACGGAGGGCAATTTTAAACAATATTCGATAGTATAGGTGCAATTTTGACCCTTCTCCGTACTTTAATTTATAAATTTTTGTTGAATTTAAGTGTTTATTTGTGAATTATTTGCTCTGTATGATCACAATTCATCTTTTAAAATTTATAAAAATATAAAATAATAACAAAAATATTTAAAAATTTTATTATCTTGCATAATTAGGTTTTTGATTTAATGTAATACTTAGTTGCATAATTTAATCATTTTTATTAAGAAAATTACAAAATTTGTTCTTTAAGTAATTATGAGTATTAAATTAATGGCTTTACTTTTAATTAACTCATTAGTTAAATGAGAATTAGAATTAGATTAAAACTAATTAATATATTTTAGAATTTTAATTAGGATTGTTTAATTAATTTAATTAATTAAGACAAAGTTATTAAAGTAATCGGACTGGGCCATTCTAAAAAACAAGCCCAAATCACCTTCTAAATACCCAAATACACCCAAGCCCAGTCAGCCAACCGTCCATATCCCCCACTAAACTAAACGACGTCATTCCCCCTATTAATCCTAGTTGTTGATCTTTTATGATCTAACGGCTGGGAACTCCCCACTCCCTCACTATATAATTGTCCTAACACACACCACCACCCCTCAAACTCACCTCCCCAACACCCCAACCATCTCTCCCGTCTCTCTCTAACCCTCACCGTCTGCCACCGTGGTCCGCCGGCCGAAAATCGCCTAGCGCCGGCGACCACCTCCTCCTCACCCTCAACCCCATTCTATCCTTAATTTCCCCAGAAACCTCACCAAAATTAAGTAATTTCAGATCTAAAACTCTCAAACCCTAAAAATCTCACCCCCAGTCGAATTAAAGCAAACTAACGGCTCAAACCTGCATGGGTCAATTTCTCTTGACAAGAGCAATTGATTCATGTGAGTTTGGCTCGTTTCCAAACCCTGCCGGAATTTGGCCAAAGTCCGGCGAGTCAACCAAATTCGGCCAAACTTGTTCTAAACCTAACCGGTACTCCCTCTCTCACTTTCTTTGTTTAAAAATAGTTATCTAAGTTGGAATTCTACCTTAAACTCTTAATTTAGGTTTTATAATTTTTTGGACCTATTAGATTTTGAGTGTAGCATGTCTTTCTTGTTATTAGATGTATTTGTTGATTAAAAAATAAGGTTAAATTTAGTCTACTTAATAAGTGACTTGACCCTGAACACTAAGGGGTAATTTTAAGGGGTATTTCAGGGTAGTTTAGGAATTTTAAGTGAAGAATCTTGGTTGTAACAGCTCAAGAAGCTTCTAGAATAAGGATAAACATCAAATAAAATAAAAAAATCACTGAATCAATTTTTTTTAGGTAAAAAAGCAGTAATTTTAAGAAATAAAAAGGGTTGTAAGATAGAAGAACCTTCTAGAAATGATACAGCTGCCCTAGGTGTTACAAAAATGCTGAAAATAGGATAAGAATGGACAGTTGTACTGTACTATTTTCAGAATTAAAGGATAAGGAGTATTCCTAACATATGCCCTCCCTAGGCAGCCTATGTATAAGCTATACTACGATCTGAAAAACAGAAGTAGAAAGACAGGATATAAGGAAAAAACTCTATGAAAACTGATAGAAAGACTGCTCTCAATTACACAGAATTTAGAGAAGAATTCAGTCTGAAATTTACACATACACACACACAGTAGAAAAATCTTGTTCTGAAGAATACATCACTACTCTAAAAAATAAAGAAAAACACTGAAAAATACCAAATATGGAAGGCAAGAACATTCTGAAAATTACTTTTCTTTTGGCTATGGCTTTTCTGGGAAAACCTGGCTTCTTTGCTGATTTTCTTTTCAAAATTATGGTCTATTCAAGCTGTTATTTCTGGGTATTCTTGCACTGGTTGGTTGTTGTTTTGTTGTTGTGTTAAACTCACAAATTATGGTCTTCCGACCTTTATTTGGTCTCTTATTTTGTTGTTCATTCTTTTTTCTATTTCAATGTATCTAACATTTCTCTTGCATTAAATATCATTTCCGGTTGAAATCTTGCTTAAATGTCAGTGTTCATATGGGTTTTAGTTGTGAATTCCATCCTTATGTGTTAATTTGTTATGTATGCTATCAAATGACATTTTATATCTATGCTTTGGTTTCTCCTTCCTTCTAGTTCCAGCTCTGTTTAAGTGTGTCGTATGTTTCAATTCATAATGTTTCCTCCATGATCTTCATATTTTTTTCTGTTTTTTTTTTTTGTTTATTGAGTTAGCATCATGGATATAAATCTGACCACCAGTTGGTCAGATTTATTCCAAATGATGCATATAGTCAGCTGCACAATGCAAGAAGGGGTGCATGAATCCTGTGATTAAAAGAGGCATCCGATGAGATTAAATCGAAGTTGTATTAGCTTTGTTAGTTGTACCTTAGGTGGAGATTTTTACTGTGTTTCAGTGGATGTAATATAAAATCTGATCAATTATGTAATAGTCTATTCAATTATTAGCATCTTGTAAAAACAATGTCTATCGGAATTATGTTTCCCCACCCTTGTAACATCTGGGATCTGAGTAGGATAGTTAGTGTCTATGGGCCTAATTCCCATTCAGCAGGCCTTATAAGTTGGAAAAACACAAATTTAGGCATGTTGACTCTTTAAGATCAGGGATGAGAAAATTGGGCCATACTGATAGACAGTCCGCTTGAGGCTGCCTGAGCGGGTCTGGGACTTGAGACATCGATCCTGGGTGCGAAACCCCAGTGGCTCCATATTCTATTTAACCTTGACATTAATATAACCTTAAAAATCTCATTAACCTTGCTATGATTTATTGTTCTGTGATGTTTTCTTGCATAAATTGAACTAGATAACACCCATATTCCTTTAGGCCACGGCCTTTCTTACCTTACTAGATTTATGTGGGGTTCGGTACATATTTTTATATATACAGTTCTTATGTTAACAAAAGACAAATGTTCAAACTTGTTGATAAATTTTCTTATTGTCATTTAGAACTATAATTAGAAATATGTTAAATTGAATCATGTTTTCATTTTGTACACTTTGATTCCTTGATGTAGTATTTTTAGTTGGACTGTTTACCTTTTTCTCTTCACAATATCCGAAAATAGGGTTGGCCCAGCATGATAAGTATGAAACTGGGCCAGATTTCACTATGGCCTTAAAATCCTCATCTTTGGGCTTACATATTAGTTGATAAATAACCACAAAAAGTCCAACATCCTCTAGTCCAAAATCCCTCTTTCACTCTTAAGATTAACATTTAAGAAAAGACAAAGAATTCATGAAAATAATAGTTTACTTTAGATATGTAATTAAATCATTATGATCATAGTCATGATTACATAATCTCCATTCGGATTTGCATTTTATGCTACTCGATCACAACTTCAAACAATAATTAAAATCAACACGTTGTAAATTGCGGGTGCATTTCAAGTGGTGCGTTTGCAACGTGTCCAAAAACGACAAGTGCACGCCATCGTGACTTGTTTCAGAATAATCCATAAATATTAAAAACGGCTAAAAAGTAAAAAGGCTAAAATACACAATAGGTTTAAAATATGTAATTAATTAGATAATTAGGTCAATTATTAATAGTCAAGGGACCATGCTAGAACCATGGAATTCGGGAGTGCCTAACACCTTCTCCCGGGTTAACAGAATTTCTTACCTGGATTTCTGGTTCGCATACTTTTTAAACAGAGTCAAAATTTCCTCGATTTGGGATTTAAATAAATAAATGGTTACTCGGAACACCGTAAAAAATTCAGGTGGCGACTCTGAGATTTAAATAAATCCCGAAATCGATTATGTCACTTAAATTGGAAAAACTCCATTATCCCATCGCTATCGGGAAAAAAGGAGGTGTGACAACACTTATCATTTCTTGATTATTAACTACTATTGGAACAAATCACTTATTTTTAGAACCACAAATCAAGTTTAATTGTTAAAACCATTTTCGAGGTAAATAGTTTGGCGCCCACCATGGGGCTAAAGATAATAGTGATTATTTTGGTGCTAGTTTTCTGATAACACATGTTATTCTTCACACTTTTTCTTGTCCAAAGATTCTTTCGTTTCAGGTTAAAATATGTCTAACTCAGAAAACGCATATGGAAAGGACGGTCTCAGGTTCTATGGAGAAAATAGTGCAACAACTTCAGGGGCTAGTGTGCCACCGCTAAACCCTGGTGTAGAACCAGCACCAAACCCTGTCGACGTAGGTTCACACATTAATTTGCACGTCGATTTGGGTACTGATATTGAAGAAAGTGTACGTGGAGGAGACCAACCTGACGTACAAAATGCAGGCTCGAGAAAAAATAGAAGTCAGCCTACAAGTAATCTTTGAAATGTTGCAAGCACAATAAGTTGCTATCGCTCAATTACAGAGGCAGCAAAAGACTCCGAGCATAGCACGACCAGAAACAGATCCTCGAGTCGAGCAAGCCCCAGAAAGATCAAGCAATAATGGGTTAGGAACGGACCCCACCATCATGAGGATGCTCGAGAAACTCACTAAGAGGGTTGAATCAGGAGAAATGAAAATAGAGGACAACAACAAGAAAGTGGAAACCTACAACTCGAGGGTTGACCAGATCCCGGGAGCACCCCCGGTCTTGAAAGGACTGGATTCGAAGATGTTAGTACAGAAACCATTCCCACCGAGTGTGGCTCCGAAGCCCATTTCGAAGAAATTCTGGATGCCCGACATTCCAAAATACAACTGGACCACAGATCCCAATGAACACATTACCACATACACTTGTGGCATAAAGGGGGATGACTTAAAAGATGGAAAGATCGAGTCTGTTTTATTGAAGAAATTTGGAGAAACACTGTCCAAGAGGGCCATGATGTGGTATCATAACCTCCGCCCAAACTCAATAGATTCGTTTGCCATGTTGGCAGACTCATTTGTAAAGGCACAGGCTGGTGCCATAAAAGCCGCTACAAGGAAGTCTGATGTGTTCAAAATCAAGCAAAGAGAGAACGAGATGTTGAGGGAGTTCGTTTCCCATTTTTAGTTGGAACGAATAAAATTACCACCAGGATCCGATGACTGGGCTGTACAGGCCTTCACGCAAGGTGTCGTGCCCCCTTTTTTCCTCTCCTTTCGGATCGGTCAGGGTTTTTGACATTATTGGGACAACTCGTTTCCTTTTGGGAAGGGGGTAAGGAATTGAAAAGTCGCCACCTAACGAATTAAGGTGCGTTAGGGCACCTACTAAGGGTCATTTACAAACACAGATTGGATAACCAGAGATAGGGTAAGGGCTTGAAATTACTTCAAGGGGAAGGTGTTAGGCGTCCCTCGAAGTCCACAACTGTCGTTCCCGGCCAAACAAGCTTTGAGAATTTTAAAACAGGTAGCACCATAAGCAATAAAAGCACATAGGTAAACAAATAAAGGTTTTTGAGAAGATTTCGCAGTCTAAGCACACATATGTGCTAAAGTTTAAAAGATTTAGAGTCTAGGCACACATATAAGGTTTTGGAAGAGTTATGATCTAACCACACATATGTAAGGGATAGAGGGGTCTTAGGTTGTTATCCTATAGAATCACATCAGTATATTGCCCGGTAATCACTCCTCAAAATGGGCTACACGTTGCATTAGCGCACCGGCTATCATATCCATATCTACCCTTTCCCATCTCTTAGTGGTTATTAAAGCGATTGTTGTTTAACGATCTCTAAGCATGATGTTTCTCGTCCCTTCTTAATGGACCTGGAGGAATTTAGGACCTCTACCTATAGGCGGTTATAGACATACCCCTAAGGTTAAAAGGAGAAAATACTAAGGCGACAAGCAAGAACAAATAATACTTTAGGAGATAAAACAGGAAAGAGCAATTAAGAGGCTCAGATTTACATCCACAGATAATGCATGTAATCAGCACGACTCAAAACACAAACAAGGGCAGTATTATTAAACAAGATCCTAAAACATGATGTCTAAGTGAATATCAAAATATAGAAGATATGCAGTTTCAATTTTATAAACCCAGAAGCAGGGGCCCTAACCAGTTTGCCTACTAATTTTAAGCTTGTTAACCATTAAGCAGTAAACACAAAAGCACAGTTTTCCAGTTTTATAAAGTTTGGTTACCTAAGGCTTGCCTAGGCGTGGGGGTGAATGAACAATAGTGACCAGAATTGTTAAAGAAACTGTTGGCAAGTTGTTATACCTAAAGCATGTTGTTCTAAGTGTTGCAAAGAACAGGGATTATTACCAGTTTTACTAACATAGGATAATCATATGTGAGACTGTCTTGTGTCCCTTTTTCATGCATCAGTAGCCTAGCTAGGTGTGACTTAGTGAGGTCCTAAAACATGGTATCTAATGCACATATAAAATGCAGAATTATGTATATCCAGAGTTCCTAAAGCATGATTTCTAAATGCACAGCGTAATCTCATGATATGCAGAGTTCCTAAAGCAGGATGCACAAAAGATTACGGCATTGTTAAGCATGACTTTAAAAAAAATGTGCAGGAACAATAATTCGTGTTAGTGATATTATTTAGCCCTGAAGCATGATTTCTAAGTGATAAAATAATGTGATGCTCAAACAGTATACATGAAACTTAAGATCATGATATCTAATGTATGATATGCTTTGCATGTATTGGTCCTAAACATGGATTCTAATGCGCACATAGAAATATAAGCCTAAGGCACGGTTTCTACCCCGTTGATATCGACAACACACATCTCTACCCTCCCCTTTTCACTATCAATCCCCAATATTCATTTACAACAATTATTACAAACAAATGTGAATGAATTACATAAATAGATAAAGAAAAATAAGAAGTTACACTATAGGGATCCTCAAAACAGGCCCAGATTCTCAAAACCTCAAATGCCCAAATATTTCATAGCCTTTCTCATATCCGGGTGTGTCAGAGTTCCCTAAGGACCTCAAGGGATCCCGGGCAATGCTCACACCCATATTTCACAACCATAATTGAGTAAGTTCACTGTGGAAGAGCCAACTCTAATGCATCAGAGTTCATAGAGATCTCATAGGGATCCCTAAGTAGTCATACATTAGAGGGGCAGAACTTAAGGACCTAAGAGTAGAGTGAGAGTGCTTGATATAGTTTTGAAAAGGTTTTAGTAAGAAAACAGTGATAAAAAAGACTTTCTTGAAACAGTTTTTTGAAATAAAAGAGGGAGTGATTCAGTAAAACAACTTTTGAAAAGAGAGAGTTATATAATTAAACAACAGAAGATCAAACATAGAGCCAAAACCAAACTCCGCAATACTTAAAGAACACAGAACCAAAACAGGAAGAACAAGCCTACACACAAGGGTGATGGGGATTGGGGACACATAGAGCACATGCAGTGCACACATAGTTACAGGAGCATGAAAATTCTTATAGGGGTTTAGGGAATCAACATATCATGAATCTTAGAACCAACACAGGATCAGACAACTTAGGACAACTAACTGCTTTGCACAAAAGGTTCATGATAGTAATCAGGGAAACATAAGTGAGGCAGAGTCACATTGAGGTATACTACAAAGGTGGTTCATAAGCAGGTTGATCCTAAGGGGTTGGACGTATTCAGAAGCATGCTGATAAAGCAATAAAGTAGACATATTAGTTGCAGGTTGAACAACAAAACCATAAATAGAAACATATTAGAAACATGATAAACTAAAGCTGTAAAAGAAGCATATTGGTTTGGGACTTGAATTGAAATCTGAACATACTAGTAAAGAAGACAGTAAACACAAAAGTGAAGGGACAGGAGAGAACAATAGTTAGCCTTGGCTTGCAGCCGGCTAAATCAAAATAATAGTAAGTAACACAGAAAGAGAGCAGAAAGTTTTTAGTGTGGGAAAGAGAGAGAGAAAGAGAGCCTTTTGACCAAATGTGCTCGTGTATTGTGGTAATGAAAGAGAAATGTATATATACTTGTTTGAAACTAGGTAGAATAAGGTAAGAATCACAATTCGGCCGTAAATTATGGAACTCAGAACCAATTAGAGTAAAATGAGTGCAAGTACTCCCTTGATTAAGGGAGTTAACTTCAAACGGTAAGAACAGGTAACAAATAAGAAAAGAAATCAAGGTGTAACTGGGGCATAACAGATAAGGAAACAATTCAAACAGTGCAAGTACAAAATAGGTAATTAGGACTAGGTACATAAGGTTCTAATTAAGGAAATATCGTAAGAGTCAATAAACAGTATAGTCAATCATAAAATAAGGCGAGAAAATAACTTAGAGGTCGGAAATCAGTAGAAGATATCATCACAGGAAATCAGTAAAAGGTGTTAATCACAAAAAATTAGGGATTCAAATAGGAACAGTACTGATTAAGGGGAGAATTAACACAGAATTTCTATGAACAAACGGAATAAACACATAATAGGCAAGAAGAAGTAAAATCAAAAACATAGTAAAGTAAAAATCACATTGAATCAGGGATTCAACTAGAGAAGATAGAACTGATTAGAGGAATTAACAAAATAAACATAATATAAGAGGAAGAAGCAAAAATCAGAAACCCTACTGAACATAATAGCGTAAATCATAGAAACTCAAGAGTGTTCATGAGAAACAAGCACACATATGAATCAAATCATCAGAGACAGACTCCGAACCCAGGATTAAGATCAGGGGACTTAGGGTTTTAACATAATAAATCGGATAAAGGGGGAAAACATGAATAAATGTTTAAACATAGTAAAAAACATAGTATAATACGGAAAATGAGAAGGAAAAGTCATTTTGAAAAAGGGTTAAGAAACCCTAACTTTGAAGACAAAGAGGCATTTTTGAAAAATCGGAGAGATCTTTAAGGAAAACAGTAAAATAATTCAGAATATACTCAGATCTATTGCAGATCTGAGGATTCAAGAGATGAGTTAGGATTTCAGAGAGAGATAACCCAAAGCTAGAGAGAAGCAGGCTTAGAAACCATAGGTTTTAGCGGGAGACAGAAAGGTCTTACTCGGACGGCCAAGGGTGGCCTGAGAACGGCATGAAAAGACCATGGGTGTGAGTTGAACCGCCTATGGTTCTATTGAGGACCTTAGGGTAGAAATAATCTAGCATGTGAGGGAGCCATGGAGGCTAGGGATGGTGGTGCAACCACCATTGTTACCAGCGAGCCAATGGTCGGCGAGTATGAGCAAGGTTTAGCAGAGAGAGCTGGAGAGAGATGAGAGGGATGTAACGGCGGAGTGAAAGAGAGAATGAGGGAAAGGGGGGTAGGTCTCTAGGGTTAATTAAGGTAAGAATGAATTTGGTCCGTTGATTAGAAGTGATCAACGGTCCAGATTAAATGGGAATTGGGTCGGGTAGGATAGTGGATTGGGCCTGGGGTATTTGGGCTAATTTAATTGGGTTTGCGGCTGGTCTAATTCAGGATAGAATTAAAATGAAAGTGGCTATTTGTTAAATACCCAATTCGAATTAATTAAAATAATTTGTAAAATAGCTAATAATTAAAAAAATTGATATTCATGCACAGAAAATAATTTAAAATAATTATTTAATATTTAAAAATATAAACGACTAATTTCCGGTCAAAAATAGTATAAAACTATATACTTGGGCTATAATTGCAAAGTTATTGCAATTATAGCCAAAAGATGCCATTTTGGCTAATTATGAAATAATTTGGTTTAAATAGGGCCATAAACAATAAAATAAATCAAGAAATACTTTTGAAATTATTTATGATGCGATTTTGTAATTATTTATTGGAAACAAAATGCTAGATAAATTAGACAAAATATAGGAAAATTATGGAAAAAAACCAATCGTTGTTAATGCATGATTTTGAAGGTACATATGCAATCTAAAAAAATATTTTTTGGGGGAAAATTGGGTATCAACAACTGCCCCTCTTTACCCGAAAAGGATGAAAGAGTTGTCGGGTAAAAATAGATGGCCAAATTGACCGAGCAAAATGGTTAGAGAGGTTTAGGTCGCGCTCCGACTTCTGAGCTTCTTACATATCCCTTTGTTTACAGGAATCAGGTCGTATGTAGTTCCGGATTCATCGGCGAAGTATATCGATAAAGTTATCACAAGAATGGATGCAACATCTAGGGCTGGGCGAATGAACGGCTTGCGGGATATCGGGTTTGATACGGTTGGGAGAATTGGAGCGGGATTACTCCTGCTGGGATAGTCGTTGCTTGCCGGGTTACCTGCACATAAAAGCAATACAAGCGTATACTTTGCATAAATCTAATCATGATGCAGGTTCCCGTTGGACTATTAAATTTGTCTTTGGACGGTTACGGATGACGTCCTTAGACTATGATGTCCTGGGCCATGAATGGCTTGATGAGATATTCGTAGTCCATGAAATGATGTTCTCGGTCCATGCAGATGGTGCCTCCGAACTACGATGCCTTTGAATAATGATATGCAAATTGAGAAAGATCCTTAGTCCATGACATGGTGTCTTCTGGCTATGAGGATGATGTCGTTAGACTATGACGCCTTTGGAAAGGTTGGCGATATTTCAGCCCATGATTTGCATAATATAATGCTGACAAGACATAGCTTAATTTTTCGATTGAAGGGCAGAGCTTAGCCCGAAAGAGAAGCGAAGTAGATAATGCTTGAGAGACAGCGCTTAGTCTCGGTGAAAAAGTAAATTGGAGGAGAAGCTTAGCCTTATGCAGAATGGAAGGCAGAGATTAGCCTTATGCAAGGGAAGGCAGGGGATTAGCCTTATGCAAAGTGAAGGCAGGGGATTAGCCTTATGCAAATGGAAGGCAGAAGATTAGCCTTATGCAAATGAAGGCAGAGATTAGCCTTATGCAAGGGAAGGCAGGGGATTAGCCTTATGCAAATGGAAGGCAGAAGATTAGCCTTATGCAAATGAAGGCAGAGATTAGCCTTGTTCAAGATGGAGACAAAGCTTAGTCTCATGCAAATGAAGGCAGAGCTTAGCCTTACGCAAACGGAAGGTAGATTATTAGCCTTATGCAAGTGGAGGTAGAGCTTAACCTCATGCAAAATGTGGGACAGAACTTAGTATCGGGACAGATGAAGGCAGGGTTTGGCCCTATGCAAAGGAACAAATAGCGAATGCTAGTAGGATTTCTTAGCTGGTAATAGGTTGTGGTATTTCGATTGTTGTGAGAATTGTGACTATGGAGAATGTTCGTTCTTTTGTGATGATAGTAAACCTTGCATTTGTGACTGTGTTGAAGTTTGTGACTTTTAAACTTGTTTGTCCTTTATTCCTGCATCCAAAGAAAAATCGTGAGTTCTGTAGATGGGGAAGGTTGGTTCGTATCCCTGCTGGCTTTGCTTGCTTCGTTCTGCTTGGTCTGATGATCATGTTTATGTTATCGGGGTAGAGTTTTCTAAACAAAGCTATATTTTGAAAACGTGCATGATTTTATAAAGACATAGTAAAAATATATTTTGAGAAATTTAGATAAACTGACGACCATGACATGGTTCAAGACATTGCAACCACTTATGCTACGAAATTTTGAGGGTCCTCCTCAAAATTCTTCCCCGGTTAAATGGTTGATGATTCAGACCGTTGTACATGCTGCGATCGGCTGAACTTGCTTCGGAATTTTGACGGTCCTTCTCAAAATTCTGCCCTAGTTTCCAATTATGGGGGGAAGTGAGATTTTTATTGAATTATGACCAAACCCATAGGGCTGCCTACGTATCCCCTCTTAAACGGGGAATCAGGTCGCGCGTAGTTCAATTTACATCATAAAGAATTACACATAGTAGCGTTTGACTGCATCTGAATTGATTGGCTTTGGCCAGACTTCTCCGTCCATTTCTACAAGTATAAGAGCTCCTCCTGTCAATACTCGGTGAACCATGTATGGACCTTGCCAGTTGAGAGAGAATTTCCCTTTGGCTTCATCTTAATGTGGAAAGATCTTCTTTTACACCAGCTACCCTGGTGTGAACTGTCTTGGTTTGACTCTTTTGTTGAAAGCTCTAGTCATTCTGCTCTGATAAAGTTTTCCGTGACATATATTGCATTTATCCTTTTCCCATCTATGAGGGCCAACTGCTCGTACTGGATTTTTATCCATTCTGCGTCGCTGAGCTCAGCTTCTTGTATGATTCTTAAGGAAGGGATCTCTACTTCGGCAGGAATAACAAATTATGTACCATAAACCACTAAATAAGTAGTTTCCCTAGTTAATGTGCGGACTGTGGTACGGTATCCTAGTAAGGCAAATGATAGATTTTCGTGCCAATGTCTGTGTTTTTCTATCATCTTTCTCAATATCTTCTTGATGTTCTTGTTGGCGGCTTCTACAACTCCATTCATATGAGGTCTATAGGCTGTGGAATTCTTGTGCTTGATTTTGAAAGTCTCGCACATGGATTTCATCAGATCACTGTTGAGATTGGAGCCGTTGTCGATGATGATTGATTCTAGAACTCCAAACCGACAAATAATATGGTCGCGGACAAAGTCTACCACGACTTTCTTAGTCACTGCTTTGTGGGACACTGCTTTGACCCACTTGGTGAAGTATTCAATAGCTACTAAGATGAATATGTGTCCATTTGAGGCGGTAGGCTCTATGGGTCTAATGACGTCCATTCCCCAGGCAGCGAATGGACAAGGCGAGCTTGTTGCGTTGAGCTCGTTTGGGGGTACCTTTATCATATCTGCATGTACCTGACATCAATAGCATTTCGGGGCATACTGGATGCAGTTTGTTTCCATGGTCATCCAGAAGTAACCGGCTCTGAGTATTTTCTTTGCCAAGACAAAACCATTCATGTGTGGGTCGTAGGTCCCAGCATGTATCTCTTCAAGAAGTCTGGAAGCTTCCTTTGTATCAACACATCTTAATAATCCCAAGTCAGGAGTTCTCCTGTATAGGTTTCCTCCGCTGAGAAAGAAATTGTTGGACAATCTCTGGAGCGTGCAATTCTGAGTGTGATTTGCTATATCTGGGTACTCTCCCTTTGAAAAGTATTCCCTGATGTTGTGAAACCATGGTCTTTCGTCTGCTTCTTCTTCAACATGGGCACACTATGCCGGCTAGCTATGGATTTTTACTGGAATAGGATCAATGAAGTTCTTATTTGGGTGATGTATCATGGATGATAGAGTGTCCAATGCATCAGCAAACTCGTTCTGAATTCTGGGGACGTGCCAAAATTCTGTCTTCGTGAACCTCTTTCTCAATTCATGCACATGGTGCAGATACAGCAGTATCTTGGAATTCTTGGTAGCCCATTCTCCTTGTACTTGGTGTATTAGCAAGTCTGAGTCACCAATTACTAACAACTTCTGGATATTCATGTCAATGGCCATATTGAGCCCTAAGATGCAGGCTTCATATTTTGCCATATTGTTGGTGCAGGGAAATCTAAGTTTGGAAGATACCGGGTAATGTTGACCTGTTTTCGATACCAGGACAGCTTCAATGCCGACTCCCTTGAAATTGGCTGCTTCGTCGAAGAACATTCTCCAACCGTCATAGGATTCTGCAATGTCTTCTCCTATGAATGATACTTCTTCATCGGGAAAATACGTTTTCGGGGGTTCGTATTCTCCTCCCACAGGATTCTCGGCAAGATGATCTGCCAATGCTTTCCCCTTGACCGCTTTCTGAGTCACATAGACATTGTCGAACTCACTCAACAGGATTTTCCATTTGGCCAGCTTGCCAGTTGGCATGGGCTTCTGAAAGATATACTTCAAGGGATCCATCCTTTATATGAAATATGTTGTGTAGGCACAGAGTAATGCCTAAGCTTCTGGGCTACCCAGGTCAGAGCACAGCAGGTACGTTCCAGTAGAGAATACCGTGCCTCATATGGAGTGAACTTCTTACTCAGGTAATAAATAGCATGTTCCTTTCTTCCTGTCTCATCATGCTGCCCCAGAACGCAACTGAAAGCTTCATCTAATACCGCAAGGTAGAGTAGCAAGGGTCTACCTGGCTCTAGCGGGACCAAAACTGGTGGCGTCGACAAGTATTCCTTGATTCTGTCCAAAGCTTTCTGACAATCCACAGTCCATTTGGTCGCAGAATCTTTCTTTAACATCTTGAAGATTGGTTCACATATAACCGTAGACTAGGCTATGAATCGGTTGATGTAGTTAAGGCGTCCCAGGAAACCCATCACATCTTTCTTGTTCTTTGGCGGTGGTAACTCTTGAATGGCTTTAACCTTTGATAGATCCAATTCTATCCCGCGGCTGCTGACGATGAACCCAAGCAACTTCCCAGCAGAAACCCCGAACGAACACTTCGCGGGGTTTAATTTCAAGTTGTGCTTTCGCAGCCTATCGAAGAACTTTCTCAAATATGTTGTATGGTCGGTGGCTCTTTTGGACTTGATGATGACGTCATCCACAAACACCTCAATTTCTTTGTGTATCATGTCATGGAAGATAGTGGTCATAGCTCTCATATAGGTGGCCCCAGCATTCTTTAAGCCGAATGGAATCATCTTATAACAGTAAACTCCCAATAGCGTAATGAAAGCCGTTTTCTCAGCGTCTTCCTCGTCCATCCAAATCTGATGGTAACCAGGAAAGAAATCCACGAATGACTGAAGCTCATGCTTGGCGCAATTGTCAATCAAGATGTGTCTGGCCCGGTTGAGATCCCGGTAGTCGCCCCATACCCTGACCTTTCCATCTTTCTTGGGCACTGGCACGATGTTGGCTAACCATGTCGGATATTCAACTACCCTGAGAACCTTGACGTTGATTTGCTTGGTAACTTCCTCTTTGATTTTCAGACTCATATCAGGCTTGAACTTTCTGAGCTTTTGCTTTACCGGCGGGCACATTGGATTGGTCGGCAGCTTGTGGGCCACAATGGATGTACTTAGACCTGTCATGTCATCGTAGAACCATGAAAATATGTCTACATACTCTTTCAAGAATTGTGTGTATTCCACTTTCTCTGATGGCAACAAATGGATGTTGATGCGGGTTTCTTTGACAGTCTTTGAATCTCCCAAGTTGATTACCTCGGTCTCATCCAGATTGGACTTAGTCTTGTTTTCAAAATCCTCAACTTCTCTGATAATTTCATCGGGTATGACATCCTATTCTTCTGAATCATTGTCCTTTTGTTGCGTTGTCTCATTGCATGTCACAGTCATTGGTTCATCAAGACAGGAAATAGTGATGTTGTATAGATAAAATAATGAGAGAAAATGATAATAAATAAATACAGATTCGTTGAGACGTAAAAGTGATTCTCGAATGTTTTGGAACATTGGACTGGCCCGGTTAAGATCCGGTAGTCGACACAAATCCTGAAACTTTCCATCTTTCTTGTGCACTGGCACGATGTTGGCTAACCATGTCGGATATTCAACTACCCTGAGAACCTTGATGTTGATTTTCTTTGTAACTTCCTCTTTTATTTTCAGACTCATATCAGGTTTGAACTTTCTGAGCTTTTGCTTTACCAGCGGGCACATTGGATTTGTCGGCAGCTTGTGGGACACAATGGATGTACTTAGACAAGTCATGTCATCGTACGACCATGCAAATATGTCTACATACTCTTTCAAGAATTGTGTGTATTCCACTTTCTCTGATGGCAACAAATGGATGCTGATGCGGGTTTCTTTGACAGTCTTTGAATCTCCCAAGTTGATTACCTCGGTCTCATCCAGATTGGACTTAGTCTTGTTGTCAAAATCCTCAACTTCTCTGATAATTTCATCGGGTATGACATCCTATTCTTCTGAATCACTATCTTTTTGTTGCGTTGTCTCATTGTATGTCACAGTCATTGATTCATCAAGACAAGAAATAGTGATGTTGTATAGATAAAATAATGAGAGAAAACGATAATAAATAAATACAGATTCGTTGAGACGTAAAAGTGATTTTCGAATGTTTTGGAACATTGGAGATTTTATTGGAAAATTCAAAAATGGAAAGGCGAAAAGGAAATCATTAGCAAAAATGAAATAAACAATGCTTGTTCAACCTTGCTACCCCAGGACTCGTCGGGCCCTCGATGGTCTGACAGTCCAATTCTTGAGGAATGATCCCTTACTCACAACTTGGACGGTAGGTCCTTCCTTCTCCTCCTCCTCAACAATAACACACCAGTCCATGTCACCATTTTCCAGGAATAGATTTTTCAAGGCCGCCAATTCTTTTTCTTCCTCTGACCCCCATATTACGTCAGCCTGCTGGAAGGTCTGCTCCAGATGCGGTATCGGATTTTCCAATGGATAGTATGGGCCGCGCCATGGTGGTGACCAGTTCTCATACTCTTGTCATGTGTATTTGTACCCCAGCCCAAAAGTGGTGACATGGTGCTTCAGCTGTATTGGTTTGGAAATCCCCTGAAGATTCTTACCGAGTCCTCTGCCAGGCTCGTATCCAATCCAGTTCAGTATGATCTCGATATTGCTGTCCCACCATTTGTCTTTGTCTACTGCATTGATCCGTTCAATGTGGTGGTAGGTTTCTCCACCCAGCATTCTTCTACCTTCAATCATCGGGATGGTATGGCGACTATAGATATGATTACTTCTGTCTCCATGGATGATCACCTCCTGGTGGTTGCATTCAAATTTTACTGACTGATGCAATGTTGATGCCACATCCCCAGCGACATGTATCCACGTACTTCCCAACAAAAGTTGTAGGATGCTGATATGTCTATCACCTGAAATTCAACCTCGAACCATGTAGGTCCCATCTGCAGGCAAAGACTGATTTCACCAATAGTAGACCTCTGAGAACCGTCGAAAGCCTTTACATTCATAGATCCTTCTTTGATCTCGTACAACCCCTTGCCCAATTTCTTGAGTGTTGTCAACAGACAGATATTGAGGCTACATACCCCGTCGATCAGAATCCTGGTGATGAAGTAGCCCTCACATTGAACAGTGTCCAGTGCTTTGTTATGACTTAGCCCTTCAGGCGGTAGCTCGTCCTCGTGGAAAGTGATCTTGTGACTCTCTAGTACTTGACCTACCATATTGGCCATTTCTTCACTAGTTATGTTATTTGGCACATATGCTTCGTTCAGCACTTTCATCAAAGCATTCCTATGTGTCTCTGAATTTTGCAGCAATGACAAAATGGATGTCTGGGTTGGAGTTTTGATCAGGTGATCGATGACTGAGTATTCCTTGGCCTGCACTTTCCTCCAAAGATCATCTGGGCCTGTCTCAATGACGGGTGGCCTATTGGAAGCATTCCTGCTAGACTCTACTAAGTGTTCAGGTGTGTAGACCCTGTCGGTCCTTGTCATCCCCTGTGCAGCACCAGCTTCTTCTATCTTGACTTTACCTTTCCTTCTTGCTTCAGCCGTGTAATCCCAAGGTATAGCCTTGTCATTGAAATGTGGCATGGTTTACACTGTCACTGTGATTGGTGCAGCTACTTTTTTCGAATGGAATGGGTGCCTTAGCAGGCGGCATAACTTCAACCTCAAACGGCAAAAGTGTGTTTGCAGGTGGTGTCGTTTCAAACTTGAATGGGAGTGACACAGTTACCTCGACGTCTCTGGATGGCTGAATCTAGACTATGATGGGATTAAGAGTGATTGTTGGCTTCTTTGGGTCATCACCTTCTATAATTAATCTGATCGACCCCTCTGGGTCCCAATCTTCTTATATTTCTATCATGTTGACACCCCTATGGTCTGGAAGCAGATTGTTGCAAACATTGGGAGCAGCTTCTTTTGCCTGGATGACCTTGTTATCAATCATAGACTGGATCTTATCTTTCAATGAGCGACATTCGTCAATTGTATGCCCCTTCATGCCGGAATGGTATGCACAGGTCTTGTTAGGCCCATTGGGATGGATTTTTATGGGTTATAGCAGGGATAGGAGTAACATAACCAGCAGCTTTTAATCTTTCGTACATCTGGTCAATAGCTTCAGCAATGGCAGTATATTGTTTTGGTGGCCTGTGGTCAAAATTGGGTCGAGGTCTCGGGAAATTTTTGCGAGCAGGGGGTGATTGGAAGTGAGATGGCTGAGAGTTGTAGGTATGATAAACAGGAGCTGGTTGGGAATATCTAGGGGAAGTAAGTTGATATATAGATGGTGGAGATGGCTGATATGTTGATGGAGGTGTTGGCTAATAGGTGGGCGAGGGTGCTTGATAGGTGAGTGAGGAAGTTCGGTATACCAACGGGGATTTGGGTCCCTGTGCAACCATTACTGTTCCTGTATCTTTCTTCTTGGATATACCACCAGACTGCAAGGCTTTATTGGTGGCCTGTAGTGCCTCAAAGTTAGTGACTATTCCACTCTTGATACCTTCTTCAATTCTCTCACCCAGCTTGATGATGTCAGAGAATTTGTGGTTTTCAATCACCATTAGCCTCTCATAATACTGCGGGTCTTGTGCCCGGATGAAGAATTTGTTCATTTGTTCTTCCTCTAGGGCAGGCATGACCTTGGATCCTTCAGATCTCCAGCGAGCGGCATACTCATGAAAAGTTTCGGTGGGCTTATTTTTAAGGTTCTGGATGTAGAACACGCTGGTGCTTTCTCCGTATTAAACCTAAACCGATCCATGAAGTCTGATGCCATACTTACCCAGTCGGACCACTTCTTAGGGTTTTGGATGATGTACCAAGATAAAGCATCTCCTGTGAGGATCCTCAGGAACAATAACCTTTAGAAGCCACATATGCTGAGCTTCACATTTGTACGGGATGTCGTCGTCCTGAAAATCTGCCCTGTAATGGCTCATTTTAGAGACCCGCGGTATGACTTTCTTCCTGCCTGCCTGTCTCATAACCCTGATGGGAGAATAAGAGTATATTCCCCTTAAACCTATCAACACCAGGTGCGGAGCGTCCCTCGATCTGATGATGAACTCACTGGTACGGAACCATTCACACATCCATTGAACCTGGTCCTCGGTCAAATTATCAAAAATCTGCACCCATTCTGTAGCATTTTTTGGTTGAGCAAACCTGTCTGGGATGTAGGTCATTCTCTTAGGGTGATGGAAGGTTATATGATCATTCCACGCCCTTCGTGGAAATTCTTGACGATATTGACCCCTTTGGAGATGCTCTAATAACCAAACCTGTAGTAGCAGATTGCAACCCTCAAAGTGTTTGAACCCCTTCTGGCAGCGGTCTGAGGCTCGGTATATGTCTGTTCTTTATCATAGGGATAATGGTATATGTTTGCCCTTCGATCCCCTCCATTAAGGTTTTGGCTACCATAGCCATTCTAGTGTGAATCCTATCTCCTTTTCTCGAAAATACTATCATACCCAGGAAGCAAACGACGAACACAAAAATCCTGTGGTGAATATGACCCAAGGAAGTAATAGAGAACTCATCATGGAAGATACGATAGGATTTGCTATGGCCGTATCGTTCATAGAGATAGTCAAAAGGTATTTAGGACTCGGTCAGGCACTCAAAATCATCGTTCTTTTTCAAACCCATCATTTTCAATAACCCCCTAGCGGCACGGTTTTCTGGCACCAACAAACCTGGGTTGTCCCAAGGTAATCCCGCGAAGCCCCCTATCTCTTCCAAGAGGGGGGTCATTTCTATGTTGCCAAAACGGAACACACACCTTTCTCTGTCCCAGAACATAATGGCTGCTTCGACTAACATGTTGTTTGGTTGGATACCCAATAAAGAGGGAAAGTTTCTAAGGACCCTCTTCACATGGCCTTTGTCACTTGGCGAAAGGTCTTCCCACCAATCCAGCAACAGCGATGGTATTCTGTGGACCATGCCGAACATGGGGACTTCGTGCCTCATTTTCTGCAAAATAGATAAGGTTAGAACCCTACCCCCACCAGACTCGACTATTTATACACTTATGATTAGAATACATGCATTTAGTTCTCCAAATAGATGCACAAAACGTGATTGCGTCCATTGGGACTATGAAAAACCTGGTGGACCTTTGGATAAGGTTGTCTTAAAGGGTTATTGTGCGGACGACACATTAACCCCGCTAGGTTTGACCATTATGCATATACAATATAATAGATTAAGATTTCTATGGGGTTTTATACTGGTACCCTCAAGCGGACAACTTGAGGGAGAAAGGCACGGAACCGTCAACTGCACCGCTGATCGACTAGTTTTATCGCAAATAAGCCTATCCGAATTTAGGGGGTGATATAAAATGGAAGAGCGCAACCACTCATCAAGATTTGCTATAGGATTTGTATAGGCACGAGTGGAATATGATGTTGAGCATGATTATGCAACAATAAATGAGCAATAAAAGCATGTTGTCATGTATTTTCACGTTATGAAAGCGGTAAATACAACAGTTATGATTGAAAAGCAGTTACAAAGGAAAACAAAAAGAAACATGTCAGTTTTGATTTTGAAAATAACAAGTACATGAAAGAGATAAACAACTAATTACACATAAAGGGGAAAGGGAAAGGTCGCAAGTATTAATAAAGTAAAGACAAGTTCACAAAGCAGTTTGAAATGGTAAAAGCCAAGATATGTCCCCAGCAGAGTCGACATGCTATCGCGCCCCCCTTTTTCCTCTCCTTTCGGATCGGTCAGGGTTTTTGACATTATTGGGACAACTCCTTTCCTTTTGGGAAAGGGGCAAGGAATTGAAGAGTCGCCACCTAGCGAATTAAGGTGTGCTAAGGCACCTAGTAAGGGTCATTTACAAACACAGATTGGATAACCAGAGATAGGGTAAGGGCTTGAAATTACTTCAAGGGGAAGGTGTTGGGAACCCCTCGAAGTCCACAACTATGGTTCCCGTCCAAACAAGCTTTGTGAATTTTAAAACAGGTAGCACATAAGCAATAAAAACACATAGGTTAAGAAATAAAGGTTTTTGAGAAGATTTCGCAGTCTAAGCACACATATGTGCTAAAGTTTAAAAGATTTAGAGTCTAGTCACACATATAAGGTTTTGAAAAAGTTATGATCTAACCACACATATGTAAGGGATAGGGGGGTCCTATGTTGTTTATCCTATAGGAGCACATCAGTACAATGCCCGGTAATCCCTCCTCAGAAGAGGGGCTACATGTTGCATTAGCGCACCGGCTATCATATCCATATCTACCCTTTCCCACCCCTTAGCAGTTATTAAAGCGAGTGTTGTTTAACGATCTCCATGCGTGCTGTTACACGTCCCTTCTTAATGGCCCTGGAGAAATTTAGGACCTCTACCTATAGATGGTTATAGACAGACCGCTAAGGTTAAAAGGAGAAAATACTAAGGCGACATGCAAGAACAAATAAGACTTTAGCAGATAAAACAGGAAAGAGCAATTAAGAGGCTCAGATTTACATCCACAGATAATGCATGTAATCAGCACGACTCAGAACACAAACAAGTGCAATATTATTAAACATGATCCTAAAACCTGATGTCTAAGTGAATATCAAAATATAGAAGATATGCAGTTTCAATTTTATAAACCCAGAAGCAGGGGCCCTAACCAGTTTGCCTACTGATTTTAAGCATGTTAACCATTACGTAGTAAACACAAAAGAAACAATTTTCCAGTTTTATAAAAGTTGGTTACCTAAGTCTTGCCTAGGCGTGGGAGGGAATGCACAATAGTGACCAGAATTGTTAAAGAAACTGTTGGCAAGTTGTTATACCTAAAGCATGTTGTTCTAAGTGTTGCAAAGACACAGGGATTATTACCAGTTTTACTAACACAAGATAATCATATGTGAGACTGTCTTGTGTCCCTTTTTCATGCATCAGTAGCTTAGCTAGGTGTGACTTAGTGAGGTCCTAAAACATGGTATATAATGCGCATATAAAATGCAGAATGATTTATATGCAGAGTTCCTAAAGCAGGATTTGTATATGCACATCATGATCTCTGGACATGGAGAGTTCCTAAAGCAGGATTCACAAAAGATTACGGCATTGTTAAGCATGACTTGAAAAAAAATATGCAGGAACAACAGTTTGTGTTAATGTTATTATTTAGCCCTGAAGCATGATTTCTAAGTGATAAAATAATGTGATGGTGAAATAGTATGCATGAAACTTAAGAGCATGATATCTAATGTATGAGATGCTTTGCATGCATTGGTCTTAAACATGGATTCTAATGCGCACATAGAAATGCAACCCTAAGGCATGGTTTCTACCCCGTTGATATCGACAACAGACATGGCTACCCTCCCCTTTTCACTATGAATCCCCAATATTTGTTTACAACAATCATTACAAACCAATATGAATGAATTACATAAATAGATAAAGAATAATAAGAAGTTACACTATAGGGAGCCTGAAAACAGGCCCAGATTCTCAGAACCTCAAATGCCCAAATGTTTCATAGCCTTCCTCATATCAGAGTGTGGCAGATTTCCCTAAGGACCTCAAGGGATCCCGGGCAGTGCTCACACCTAGATTTCACAACCATAATTGAGTAAGTGCAGTGTGGAAGAGCCAACTGTAATGTATCAGAATTCAAAGGGATCTCATAGGGATCCCTAAGCAGTCACACATTAGAGGGGCAGAACTTAAGGACATAAGAGTAGAGTAAGAGTGCTTGATATAGTTTTGAAAAGGTTTTAGTAAGAAAAAAGTGTTAAAAGAGACTTGCTTGAAACACTTTTGTGAAATAAAAGAGGGAGTCATTCAGTAAAACAACTTTTGAAAAGAGAGAGTTATATAATTAAAAAATAGCAGATCAAAACTAGAGCCAAAATCAAACTCCGCAATACTTAAAGAACACAGAACCAAAACAGAAAGAACAGACCTACAAACAGGGGTGATGGGGATTAGGGACACATAAAGCACATGTAGTGCACACATAGTTACAGGAGCATGAAAATCCTTATAGGGGTTTAGGGAATCAGCATATCATGAATCTCAGAACCAACACAGGATCAGACAACTTAGGATAGCTAACTGCTTTGCACAAAAGGTTCATTATAGAAATCAGGGAAAACATAAGTAAGGCAGAGTCACATTGAGGTATACTACAAAGGGGGTTCATAAGAAGGCTGATCCTAAGGGGTTGGACATATTCAGAAGCATGTTGATAAAGCAGTAAAGTAGAAATTAGTTGCAGGATGAACAACAAAATCACAGATAAAAACATATTAGAAACATGATAAACTAAAGCAATAAAAGAAGCATATTGGTTTGGGACTTGAATTGAAATCAGAACATACCATTAAAGAAGACAGTAAACACAAAAGTGAAGGGACAGGAGAGCACAATAGTTAGTCTTAGCTTGCAGCCGGCTAAATCAGAATAATAGTAGGTAACACAGAAAGAGAGCAGAAAGTTTTTACTGTGGGAAAGAGAGAGAGAGAGAGAGAGACTTTTGACCAAATGTGCTCGTGTATTGTGGTAATGAAAGAGAAATGTATATATAGTAGTTTGAAACTAGGTAGAATAAGGTAAGAATCACAATTAGGCCGTAAATTATGGAACTCAGAACCAATTAGAGTAAAATCACTGCAAGTACTCCCTTGATTAAAGGAGTTAACTTCAAACGGTAAGAACGGGTAACAAATAAGGAAAGAAATCAAGGTGTAAATGGGGCATAACAGATAAGGAAACAATTCAAACAGTGCAAGTACTGAAAAGGTAACTAGGACTAGGTACATAAGGTTCTAATTAAGGAAATATCATAAGAATCAATTAATAGTATAGTCAACCATAAAATAAGGCGAGAAAATAACTTAGAGGTCAGAAATCAGTAAAAGATATCATCACATGAAATCAGTAAAAGGTGTTAATCACAGAAAATTAGGGATTCAAATAGGAATAGTACTGATTAAGGGGAGAATTAACACAAAATTTCTATGAACAAACAGAATAAACACATAATAGTAAAGAAAAAGTAAAATCAGAAACATAGTAAAGTAAGAATCACATAGAATCAGGGATTCAACTAGAGAAGATAGAACTGATTAGAGGAATTAACAGAATAGACATAATATATGCGGAAGAAGCAAAAATCAGAAACCCTACAGAACATAATAGGGTAAAATCACAAAAACTCAGAGTGTTCATGAGAAACAAGCACGCATATGAATCAAATCATCAGAGACAGACTCCGAACCCAGGATTAAGTCCAGGGGACTTAGGGTTTTAACATAATAATTCGGATAAAAGGGGAAAACATGAATAAACGTTTAAACATAGTAAAAACATAGAATAATACAGAAAATCAGAAGGAAAAGTCATTTTAAAAAGGGGTTAAGAAACCCTAACTTTGAATACGAAGAGGCATTTTTGAAAAATCGGAGAGATCTCTAAGGAAAACAGTAAAATAACTCAGAATATACTCAGATCTATTACAGATATGAGGAGTCAAGAGATGAGTTAGGGTTTCAGAGGGAGATAACACAGAGGTAGAGAGAATCAGGCTTAGAAACCATAGGTTTTAGCCGGAGATAGAAAGGTCTTACTCGGACGGCCAAGGGTGGCCTGATAATGGCATGAAAAGGCCATGGGTGTGAGTTGAATCGCCTCTGGTTTTCTTGAGGACCTTAGGGTAGCAATAATAAGGCATGTGAGGGAGCCATGGAGGCTACGGATGGTGGTGGAACCACCATTGTTACCGGCGAGCCGATGGCCGGCGAGTATGAGCAAGGTTTAGCAGAGAGAGCTTGAGAGAGATGAGAGGGATGTAACGGCGGAGTGAAAGAGAGAATGAGGGAAGGGGGTAGGTCTCTAGGGTTAATTAAGGTAAGAATGAATCTGGTCCGTTGATCAGAAATGATCAACAGTCCAGATTAAATGGGAATTGGGTCGGGTAGGATAGTGGATTGGGCCTGGGGTATTTGGGCTAATTTAATTGGGTTTGGGGCTGGTTTAATTCAGGCTAGAATTATAATGAAAGTGGCTATTTGTTAAATACCCAATTCGAATTAATTAAATAATTTGTAAAATATCTAATAATTATAAAAAATGAATTTCATGCACAGAGAACAATTTAAAATAATTATTTAATATTTAAAAATACAAATGACTAATATCCTGTCAAAAATAGTATAAAATTATATACTTGGGCTATAATTGCAAAGTTATTGCAATTATAGCCAAAGATGCCATTTTGGCTAATTATGAAATAATTTAGTTAAATGGGGCCAGAAACAATAAATTAAATCAAGAAATGCTTTTGAAATTATTTGTGATGCGATTTTGTAATTATTTATTGAAAATAAAATTCTCGATAAATTAGACAAAATATAGGAAAATTATGGAAATATATCAATCGTTGTTAAAGCATGATTTTGAAGGTACATATGAAATTTAAAAAAATATTTTTTTGGGAAAAATTGGGTATCAACACAAGGACTGAATGAATGAAGCTCAATAGCTTCGAGGCGCTGAAGAAGAACTTGATCGAATATCCCGCCGTAACTTGGGAGGATGTGCACAACAGGTACCAGTCAAAAATTAGGGTCGAGGACGACCAATTGGGATCCCTTCGGGCTCAGTGTATCCAAGCAGGCTACTAGCAAAGGAATCGATAAATGTAGAAAGGGAGCCGAGACCAAATAAGGAAAGGTATCAGTTGTACGTTGAAGACCGAAGAAACACTTCGAGGCGTAACATACCTCGAAATGACCGAAGAGAAGATTGAGGCCAAATCTCCCGGGGACTCATGAGAAAGGTTGGGTTTGACAGACACTCGGGGCCGATAGAGGCAGCCCAATTATCATAATACAACTTCAACATCGATGCCTCAGACATTGTATCAGCCATCGGCAAAATTAGAGACACCAAATGGCCCAAGACCATACAGTCTGATCCTTCACAAAGGAACCCCAACGTAATGTGCAAGTATCATGGTACTCAAGGTCATAGGACCGAGGACTGCAGACAGCTTCGAGAGGAGGTAGCCCGACTGTTCAACAAGGGGCACCTCCGAGAATCTCTCAGCGACCGGGCAAAGAAACATTTTTGAGAGAGAGATGCAAACAGGAAGAATGAACCAGAAGATCCCCAGCACGACATTCACATGATCATCGGAGGAGTCGACGTCCCACAGGGACCTATATTCAAACGAACAAAAGCATCTATCACAAGGGAAAATGGACTCGAGACTACATACCCGAGGACACTCTTACATTCAGCGAAGAAGTCATCGAGGCCTTATCTCAGCCTCATAGTGATGCACTGGTAATTTCTATCCTTTTAAATAAAATTCAAGTTAAACGTGTGCTCATGGACCCAGGTAATTCATCCAATATAATTAGGTCGAGGGTCGTGGAGCAGCTCGGGCTGCTCGACCAAATCATACCCGCCCCTCGAGTCCTGAACGAATTCAACATGGCGAGTGAAACAACAAAGGGGGAAATCATCCTCCTATTAAACGTTGCCGGAACCATACAGAACACCAAGTTTCATGTCATCGAAGGTGACATGAGGTATAATTATCTACTTGGAAGGCCGTGGATCCATAGTATGAGGGCAGTGCCATCAACTCTTCATCAAATGATGAAGTTTCCTACAAAGGATGGCGTGAAAACAGTATACGGAGAGTAGCATACAGCTAAGGAGATGTTCGCAGTGCACGACTTGGCACCAGTGTCGACTACATCTACCTCGGAGAAGTAAATAGACAAACAGGTAGCCAAATAGCAATCACAACCCATACCCTCGGTTGAGCCCGAGGGGCAGGAGCCCGAGGAACAAGTGGTCGAGGATGAAGAAGAATATTTCCTCACCCCTAAACTTCATCGCCCTCGAGGAATCAGATGCCACGAAGTCCACAATCGAAGAACTCGAGCATGCCATTTTGATCGAGCGTCTTCAGGAATGAAAGGTATACCTGGGAATGGGATTAACCCCCGAACTCAGGAAAACACTCATGCAATTTCTTATTGATAACATTGATTGCTTCGCTTGTCCCCACTTGGATATGATAGGGATCCCACCGGAGATAACCACCCATCGACTAAGTGTCGACCCCAGGTTCAAACTGATGCAGAAAAAAGGAGACCTTAGTCCAATGTAAATCATACATTCATCAAAGATGAGGTAACTAAACTTCTCAAAATAGGATCCATTAGGGGAGTAAAATACCCTGAATAAACTTAAAATGTGTGTGGACTATAAGTATTTTAACAAAGCATGCCCTAAAGATTCTTTCTCACTACCCAACATCGATTAATTGATCGATGCCACGGCTGGCCATGAGATCCTTACTTTTCTCTACACCTATGTGGGTACAATCAAATTCAAATGAACTCGGAGACCAGGAAAAGACTTCTTTTATCACAAAGTATGGTACATATTGCTATAATGTAATTCCCTTCGAGCTAAAAAATGCGGGGGTAACGTATCAACGCCTAGTTAATAAGATGTTTGAACATCAAATAGGCAAATCTATGGAAGTTTACATTGATGACATGCTAGTTAAGTCCCTGCGTGCAGAGGACCATTTGACTCATTTGCAAGCGACGTTCGATATCCTAAGAAGATACCATATGAAGCTCAACCCCGAGAAATGCGCTTTTGGTGTTGGCTAAGGAAAATTTTTGGGCTTCATGGTGTCAAACAGTGGGATCGAGATCAACCCCGACAAAATCAAAGCCATCAAAGAGATCACTGTAGTAAATAATGTGAAAGCAACGGCTGACCAGACAGATAGCCGCCTTAGGCCGATTCATCTCGAGGTCTTCAGATCGGAGCCATCATTTCTTCTCCCTAATCAAGAAGAAGAAGAACTTCGAATGGACTCCAGAATGTCAACAAGCCTTGGAAGAATTAAAACGGTACTCTCGAGCCCACCTTTGCTCCAGACTCCGAAGGAGGATGAAACACTATATGGCCATGTCCGAGGTAGCAGTAAGTGGAGTGTTGGTTCGAGAAGAGCAAGGTACGCAATTTCCTGTCTATTATGTGAGTCGGACCCTAGGAGATGCTGAAACCAGGCATCCGCATTTAGAAAAAAATAAGCCCTTGCATTAATAAGTGCATCTAGGAAATTGAAACCATATTTTCAATGTCATCCTATATGTGTATTAACATATCCACTTCGAAACATTTTGCATAAGCCCAAATTATCGGGCCGATTGTCCAAATGGGCCATCGAACTTGGAGGATATGATATCGAATATCAACCTCGAACGGCTATCAATTCTCAAATTTTGGTAGACTTCGTGGCCTATTTTACGCCTGCCCTCGTGCCTGAACTAGAATAAGAATTCTTGTTAAAAATGGGCACATCAATGGGGGTATGTACCCTCTTCACTGTGGTGCCTCGAATGTGAAAGGGTCCGGGCTCTGTATAGTTTTAAAACCGCCTACGGGCTGCGTCATTAGACAATCTATAAAAACTTCAAAATTGATTAACAACGAGGACGAGTATGAGGCCATGATTGCAGGTCTAGAACTAGCCAAAGGCCTAGGATCAGAGGTCATCGAAGCCAGCTGTGACTCTCATTTGGTGGTTAACCAAGTAAATGGAAGCTTCGAGGTCCGAGAAGATAGGATGCAAAGATACCTAGACAAGCTTCAAGTGACATTGTATCGCTTCAAAGAGTGGACCCTGGTCCACATACCTCGAGAACAGAATAGCGAGGCTGATGCACTCGAAAATTTGGGTTCGTCTGTTGAAGAAGATGACATAGTCTCGGGGACTATCGTACAACTATCAAGTTCGGTGATCGAAGAAGGTCATGCAGAAATCAACTCAACGAGTCTAACATGGGATTGGAGAAAAAAGTATGTCGACTACTTGAAACATGGAAAGCTCCCCACGGACCCAAAAGAATCGAAGGCTCTTCGAGCCAAAGCAGCCCAATTTTCACTCGACAAGAATGGAACATTGTATAGGAGGACCTTCGATGGACCTTTGGAAATATGTTTGGGACCAGGGGACACTGATTATGTTCTACGAGAAATCCATGATGGCACTTGTGGAAACCACTCCGGTGCCGACTCCTTGGTTCGCAAGGTGATTAGAGCGGGATATTACTGGGATAGCATGAAAAGGACACCAAGGAATTTGTTCGAAGATGTGATACCAAATATTTGCACCGATGATACATCGACCCGGTGAACAACTACACTCGGTGTTGTCCCCGTGGCCATTCATGAAATGGGGTATGGACATCGTCGGCCCCCTACCAACGGTGCCAGGTAAATCTCGATTTATCTTATTTATGAGGGACTACTTCTGAAAATGGGTAGAAGCACAGGCCTTTGAAAAAATAAGATAAAAAGAAGTTATCAACTTCATATGGGACCACATCATATGCTGATTCGGGATTCACTCCGAGATAACATACGAAAATGGGAAGCAATTCATCGGCAGCAAAGTAACGAAGTTCCTCGAAGATCATAAAATTAAAAGGATCCTATCAATGTCTTATCACCCAAGTGCAAACGGCCAAGCCGAGTCCACGAACAAAACTATCATTCAAAACTTAAAGAAGAGGTTAGATAATGTGAAGGGGAAGTGGAGAGAAGTATTGCCCGAGGTACTATGGGCATATCGAACGACGTCGAAGTCGAGCACAGCGAAAACCCCATTTTCTTTGGTATATGGGTCCGAGGCATTGATACCAGTCGAGGTCGGAGATTTTTTGCCAAGCGTCAGATTTCAGCATGCCATCGAGGATTCGAACAACGAGGCCATGAACACCTCTTTCGAGCTACTAGATGAAAAATACAAGGTCGCGTTATTTCTAATGGCCGCTCAAAAACAAAGGATCGAAAAGTACTACAATAGAAGAAGAAAACCTTCGATACTTCGGAGTCGGGGACTTGGTTCTAAGGAAATCCACCCCCAACACTCAAAACCCAAATGAAGGGAAGTTAGGCCCTAGTTGGGAAGGACTGTACCGTGTCCTCAGAGTAGTAGGCAAAGGATCCTACAAGCTTAGCACTATGGAAGGCGAGCAACTATCAAACAATTGGCATATATTGTTTCTCAAACGCTATTATTGCTAAGGAATAACCTTCTCCTTTTTTCATTTATATTTCATATTAACTTTTTACAGGTGTTCGATTGGAAATATCGAAGAACCCTCTAGCTCGAAGACCTTGGGTTTTAAAGCATGTGTTGCACTCTTTTTCCCTTAGATCGGGTTTTATCCCAAATGGGTTTCATCGGCAAGGTTTTTAACGAGGCAACACTTATATACTACCTAAGGAAAACTCAACAAGTATCCAAGGCTTCTTTTCTATCAACCTCGAATACTGGGGGGCATCACCCTCGAAGGTTACATTTTCGAAGAAAACGAGCCATGCCAAGGAGGACCTCAATAGGAGAATGTTGTAATGGGCCAAATGATCAAATGAACCGTATCCATATAGAATAATCGAGCCCCCAATGGAAAAAACATGTACGCATGTATCGATTACTCAAAGAAGCACTCTTATCATATCGAAACACTTTTGTGCCTCGAAGAAGTCTACTATTTTTACATTTAACGGCTCAAGAGACAAATATACTCGAAATACTCAGGGACTGTCATCGACAGCCAACACGTCGAGCCATCAAAAACTCAAGCCTATAAGACCTCAATGAGGCAACCTCGAACTTATAAGACCTCAATGAGGCAAACTCGAACTTATAAGACCTCAATGAGGCATACTCGAACTTACAAGACCTCAATGAGGCATGCACGAACTTATAAGACCTTAAAAAGGCATCCCCTCAATATTCAGGCCAAGGTCATCTCACTCGGGGACTAAAGGCTACGGCCATATGAAAAGGCTACGACCGAAATAATGCGGCTCGGAGACGTCTGACTTCCGCCATAAAACTAAAGGCCTTCAAATACTTCAAAAAATCGGTTAAATCAGGCTACCCTCGGCATAAGCAAATGGGCTTCGATAAAATCAGCCCCAAATAATGTGAAGGCTTCAAAATAATCAGCCTTCGAGAAAACTTCACGAGGTATTCAGCTATCGTCGACTTACAATCGAGGTTCCAATCAATCGAACCATCAAAAAGTCGAACGAATATAAAAACATTCCAAGGCATAACGAATTTTTTTTTTACAAGTCTTTAGCCAGAAAGGGGAAAAATTATAGCCATTTTGAGGTTAAATTGACCAAACCTAAAAAGAGCCTAAGGGAAGATTTGTAAGAGCCTAAGGGCCAACCCAAAGAGCCTAAGGGCCAACTTAAAAGAGCCTAAGGGCCAACCGAAAAGTGACCAAGGGCCGATGCTTTAAATCCTAAGGGTCGATTTGTAAGAGACTAAGGGCCGATTTGTACGAGCCTAAGGGCCGACATGTAAGAGCCTAAGGGACAATCTAAAGAGCCTAAAGGCCAACTTAAAAGTGCCTATGGGCCGATGCTTTAAAGCCTAAGGGTCGATACTTAAAAATCTCCAAGGCCGAAGCTCACCATGTTCGAGACCTTACACAGTTCAAACTCGAAAATCCCGAGCTAAAGCTTACTCAAAGACAGGACCCTAAGTGGTCATCTATTATCGATCGTTCATCGAAGACAAACCCTAAGGTTTTTATATTCTAATTCCAATACATTGGACGATCGTCAACAAAACTGATCAGGCTCAACTATGTCTTATAGAAAAACTAAACGGGCGTTGCAAATATAATCCGTGGTATTACGCCCAGAGTCGATCCCACAGGGAATTTACGTATCAATCAAGCCGTCCGAATACAAAACTTTTACTTAATCAATTTTCTCAAGACTTTTGAATATCAATTGGTGATGTTTTACTATTTCTACTGACAAAATTAATAAACTAACAATTAACTAACAATATTATGTAAACANATGTTGTTCAAACAACTACCTAATTATGCACTCTATCTCAAGTAGATACATAATAAATAGGAACAACTAATTGAGGGCCCTTCAATCAACTACAACAAGAACGTAGTTGAACAAATAGAGTTTAATCAACCAATCAAAGTTATATTAATATCACAATAAGTTCATCCTCCAACGATTTCCACCAAAACCCTAGATTAAATAAATTATCTAATCATGCTCATAATAATCAACTCCAAAATAACTTGCATGATTAAACTACAAAGTAATGAATACAGGATGTAAAAATCAATGTTTTGCTTTGCTAAGTAGTATTCCACAGGCTTCTCTTGTCTCTAATGGCATCCCCCCTCAAAGTTGTATTTTTGGGTCTATTTATATATTTAGGACAAACCCTAAACGTGTAGGAGACTTCTACTCAAACCGGGAAACACTTAAAACCTTCAAAACTCTGATTGGACCGGACCAGGGTCCAGGCTTTATGGACCAAACGCCCGGATAAAGCCTGGTCAGGCCTGGCGTTAGGGATCAAACGCCCCCAAACGCCTGGTCCTACCAGGCTTTATAGCCCAAACGCCCAGCTATAGCCTGGTATGACCAGGCTTTACAGCTCAAACGCCCGGCTATAGCCCGGTTCACTCATTTTCGACTCTTGAGCGTATTTTTGACGTTTATGCATCCATTTAACAAGACTTCCATATATAATTCACCTACACATGTTATAGACTCCATTATGCACATACGAAGTGTATTTTTATCATTAACGCACATAAAATGTAAGTCACATAATGCGTTAAACCATGAATTCTAACCACACATCAACATCCCACACTTAAACACTTGATCGTCCTCGAGCAATTAAACTACACTCATGAACACAACTTATTAAGCAAATCCCTTAACGCGTTATA
>MDKI01190742.1:0-68873 GCA_005239505.1 Nicotiana paniculata
CAGGGGTGACCGTTGCCAACGGTCAGTGGGCCCCACATGTTAAAAAAAAAATAGCCGTTGTACTGGGCCGGGCCGAGCCGGGCCGGTTAAACCGGTACACGGTTACGGTTCACTACCGGTCAGGTAACCCGTTTCAAAATAATTAAACGGACCAACCCCCCTCTAACCCCCCTACCCAGCCCACCCGGCCCCCTATGAACCAGGCCGGGCCGGTTCAGATTTTAACAGGTCTGGGCCGGTCCGATTACGGGTCAAACCGGCCCGTTTGCCACCTTTAGCTGTGAGCACCTAATTTTTGCCCTAATGCATATCACTCCTAAATATATTCCAAAATAGCTTTCTCTGATTACTTCAATGAATTGTATGAACTTTTCTTCATTTTTATCCAATTTGTTTTGCATTTTGTTCGCGTTGTTCATGCATGTTTAGAGGTGTTTTAAAGCCATAGAAAATCATAAAATATTTTTGATTCTTCATCTCATAGTATTTTAGATCTTAATTTTATTTAGGATTTAATTACGTTAATTAAGTAAATTATCAAATGAAAAGTCACAAAAAGTACTATACAAATTGCATCATTTAGTTTCTTTAATATTAGGTAGAATAATTAATTAAGGTAATTTGGCAAGATTAGATTTGAATTAATTTAAATGGTCATATATGGATTTAAAAGCAAGAAAAGTTGTTGGGCAAACCCATGAGGCCCAAACATTTCGAATAATCCGTCAGCCCAAGCCCACCCATCTAAAACCCTCACTAAAATAATCGATCCCCCTTTCATTTCTGAACAGATGCAGGCTTCCCCCTTTTAGAAAACCCTAGCGCCCCTCCAGCATCTCCATAACAGACCCCCTCTTTCAAAAAGAGTAAAAAACCTAGCCGCTCCCCTAATCCCCCGAGGCTCTCAAGAAAGACAGATTTGCCCATCTTCCTCTCCCGCACTCTTTCCCTTCTCATTTCTCTCTGATTTCAACGATACATAGATAAAAACAAGGACGAGAGATGAAAAACGGATTTGAAAGCTAAAAAGGAACTCTGAGATTTGAAACAAGAGGCTCTCTGTTAATTTCGGGTTTCAAAGAGAATTCCGATTCAAATCGCCACTCGATTTCTGCTGGTTTTCGCTGTTTTCTAGAATTGATGAGCTCCGTTCGAGTTGACTTCCTCCTTTAATTGGTTTATTCTAGCTTTTACTTTGATCCGACCAGGTTAGTGTGAAGTTTCTATGTTTTATGTTTTTTTAGTAAATGATTAAACAATGGAGCTCTTGTTTAGCTTCAAAGATCTGTTTGATTCGTGATCTCTGGTACTCTCATGTTTTATGAATGATGTCAACTTGAGTTAATTCGATCCCTGCTTTAAACTAGGAATACTTTATTGGTTATCTAATCATGCTAAGTTTAATTAGGTCTTTTTTAGTTTGAGAATTAGTTGGTTCCTCGTTTAGCTTTGACAGATCTACCTAAAAAAAATTTCTTTTGTTATTTTGAAATACTAATTTTTAGAATTTAAAGTTTGGTTTTAGTTGACTTGAGTCAATCTTTTGAGAAAATGGACCCGTATCTGTATTCCGACATTCTCGTGAGGTCCGCAGTAAAATATGGACTTGGGCATATGCACAGAATCGGATTCCGAGGTCCCAAGCCTTAGAAATCAATTTTTGAAAGAAATTATTTTGCTGAATTATTAATGAAATAAAGAAAAGAATTAACCTTTGAAACCATTGGTATTGAGCCCGTATTTTGGTTCCGGAGCCTAGTACAAATTTGTTATAGTATTTGAACACTATCTGTGAAATTTGGTGAAACGGAGTTTATTTGACGTGATTCGGACGTCCGGTTGAGAAATAGTGAACTTTAAGTGTTCTTGAGAAAAATGATGAGTTTTGAGGTTTAATTCATAGTTTTACATGTTATTTTCATGATTTGATTGCACGATCAAGTATGAAAGATATTTTTAGACTTGCGTGCATATTTGGTTTAGAGCCCCGAGGGCTCGGGTGAGTTTCGGATGGGCCGCGAGTGTTTTACACTTAGGAAGGTTGCTGGTTTTCTACTTTCTGGTGCCCAGTTATTTAGTAGTTCGCGTTCGCGCAACATCTATCGCGAACGCATAGAGTAAAAATTGAGCTGAGCCTTTTTGTTCTATGCGAACCCGGGACCCCTGACGCGAACCGAACGCAATGGGCTGGGGAATACGCGATCTGGTCCACGCGAACACGTAGTGTAACGGGCCTGCGGGAGGGGAACCTGATTGTCCTCTATGCGAACGCGGCCCAGTGACCGCGAACGGGAAGGGCAACAGGCCTAATTCTATGCGAACGCGGGCAGGCCTACGCGAACGCGATGATGGCCTGCCCAGCAATATTAAAACAGTGTTAAAACAGACATAACTCTTTTTTTTCCTATTTTTCAAACTACCAAGTCCTAAAGACGATTTTCTTCACCAAAGTTCATTCCCAAAGTGTAGGTAATCAATTCTAAACTCTACTCTTTCAATTACCCAATATTTTTCATCGCTTTTAAATCAAAAATCAAGAATTTTCATGGTAAAAATTGAGGGTTTGGGTAGAATTAGAGAATTTTGTAAAAATGGGATTCTGATCTCGAATTGAGGTCGGATTTTGAAACTAATTGTATATTCGGGCTCGGAGGTGAATGGGTAAACGGATTTGGGTCTGAACCCCGAGTTTGGACCAAGCGGGTCCGGGGTCGGGTTTTAACTTTTTTGAGAAAACTTAGGAAAACCATAATTATTCAAAGTTAGTTCCTTTAGCATTAATTAATGATATTAAACTAATTATGATTAGATTCGAGTGTTGGAGGTGAATTCGAAAGGAAAAGAGGTAATTGAGCAGTGAGTGGCCTGCGAAATTGAGGTAAGTGTTGTGTCTAACCTTAGCTTGAGGGAATAGGTATTGTATGACTACTTGCTACCAGTTTGTTTGTTAAATCCAATGTATAGGTGAGGTGACGAGTACCTATACGTTATGGTCAGGTCATACCATGCAAGTAAATGCTATTTCTTATTGTTGTAGTTGTCTTAAAGCCCATCACCTGTGATTATTGTTGTTAGTGAAATATTTTAGTTGAGATTGAAATGATAAATGATGATAGTAACCATGATGAAATATTGATTTTCTTGTGAAATTCCTTTGAAAAATATTGAGTTGGGATTGAAATATTAAATGGTGATAGAAATTATGATGAAATACTGTTTCTCGTGAAATCCTTTTTTATGTTGTTTATGATTTGATGAGATTGGGAAGAAGAGTGAAAATCACTGATGTCGTGCATGATTTATTTATAAGGTGAGGAAGAGAGTAAAGCACGAAGGGTGATGCCGTGGAATTCTAAATTATAATCTGGTGAGGATGAGAGTAAAAGCACGAAGGGTGATGCCGTGCAAGTTTACTTTCTATCTTTGATTGCTAAAATTATTGTTGATCACTATTTGTGTTTGCTTTATTGTTTTCCTCATTCCTTATATTGAAAATTTCCTATCGCATGCTCCATTCCCATTAATTAGTGTTTACATTCTTTAATTGCTATTATTTTCTGTTAGCATGATTCGATGTCCAGGTTTTATGTGGTGTCTTGTCCTAGCCTCGTCACTACTTCGCCGAGGTTAGGCTCGACACTTACTCAGTACACGGTCGGTTGTACAGATACTACACTCTACACTCTTTTGTGTAGATCCAGGTACCGGTCAGCGTTAGAGATTTTAGTAGCAGTCACTCATCATTCGGAGACACGAGGTATATCTGCCGGCGTTCGCAGATTTCTGGAGTCTTCTCTTAGTTTATAGAGACTGTTTTATTTTACTCAAAACAAATATATTATTTCTTTCGGCCCATTAATTTTAGTATTCTTAGAAGTTCGTGAATTGTAACACCAGACCCTGGGGTAGTCTTAGAGTTATATATATTTAGTTTGTGGCTCGATTTATTTAATTGTTTATTATTTTATTTTTGGAATGTTATTCACCGTAAATCATTAGATTTAATCTACTCTAAATTTGTTTTATTTTGTTTAAATAAGTAACCAAAGGAAAAATAGTTAATCGAATTCTAATATTGGCTTGCCTAGCAAATGTAGTGTTAGGCGCCATCACGATCCCTAAGGTTGAGAATTTGGATCGTGACAATAGTTTGTCTCTTTTGTACTTATTTGGTCATTTGTAAAATTCATTTTTTTTGTTATAAGACTCTGTAGTTTCATTCTTCAGTTGGAAAACGAAGTTGGTTGAGAATTGTTATGAATTGGATTAAGTAATTTTGAGTTGTTTTATTAATTAGTAGGTTGTTTGGTTAGTATCTGCATTGATTGGGCCATCTGTTTAGTCGTAAGTAATCAAAAAACTGAATTGGGACTGTAATAGTGTGGCCGGTTTGTTTGAGCCAATTTCATAAATGAACTGTTGAAACAAATAAGTCATATGCTAGGCCCACTCCCTGATAATATGGATTGGCTCATCTTTTCTTTAATAACAAAGCTGATTACTTCCCCATCTCTTCTTTAATAACAAAGTTGATTATTTCCTTACTTTCATAACTAATTTTCATAAACTCTTGACTTTACAATAATTTCAAATTAGTTTAGGACAATAATTCATGAACATTGTTGTTGCTTCAGGCGCGATTAATAAATAAATTATTGTGATTATGGGTATGGTTCCCGTAGTATAGTCACGATACATAATTTCCAATTTGAGTGCGTGTTTCACGCAACTTGACCATAACTTCAAATAATAATAATAAACATTTAGTAAATCGGGGGTGCGTTTCACGAGGCGCGATTTTCAATATGTATCAAAACGACGAGTGCGCGACATCGCGACTTGTTCAAATTAATTCCATCAATATTAAAAGTGGTTAGAAAGTAAAATGCACAATAGGTTTGAAATACGTAATAAATCAGATAAGTAGGCCAATGATTATTGAGGACCGTGATAAAACTACGGAATCTGGGAATGCCTAAAACCTTCTTCCGGGTTAACAAAATTTCTTACCCGATCTTTTGATTTTCGCGGACTTTAAAAACAGAGTCAAATTTCCTTGATTTAGGATTTAAAATAAACTAGTGACTTGGGACACCATAATAATTATTCCAAGTGACGACTCTGAATTAAATAAATAATCTCATTTTGAATAATATCACTTTAATTGGAAAAACTCTCAATCCCCTCGGAGAAAGAAGGTATGACAATTTGTACATCTATATAATTTTTGTGTTCGTACGCCCTTGTTCATTTATATACAGTAGTAATAATATAAAATACTATTTATTATATTTTGCAATACCAGCTAGTGAACAGTATTGATACGTTGATTTGAAACCTTGGTCGAGGGCCTTCACATTAGAAGCTATGTCACCACCTTTGCTGGCAAAAATTAATGTTATTTAGTTTATTTTTCGTACCACCAACAATGACAAGGAATTTTCAAAGTAAAACTCAAACTAATCATTGGCAAATATTACTTGTGAATTTCAAGTAAATTATAGCTGAATAATCCATTAACCTTAAATAACTCACATTTAAGTCAAAACTATATGCACTCGGTATTAATTTTTACCAAGCTTGTGTATTTTAACATGTTAATTGTTGCAGGTAATTTATGTTATTTTCATGTACATGATACATTTTATGAATAGGTAGGTCATCAATAATTATTTTCTTTTGAATGATCTTATACTATGAATACTTTTTATACTTTCAATATTCGGAAATTAAACTCTTTAATTACCCCTCTACCATTTTCGTAACAAAAAAGATCTAGGTAAGGGAAAAAAAAGGAGGAGGGGGGCTTGGTTACAAATGAAAAGAGAACATGTACTTATTATCAAGGAATTTCACCAGCAAGATGTGCTACAAGGGATGAGTTCTCTCCACCCGAGACCTTAGGTGGTATGAGCTTTAGGGATGGAAAAGCTTCCCCATAAATGGGTTTATGTAACGACCCGGCCAGTCGTTTTGAGAATTTAAGCTCCGTTCAGCCGCATAAGGTCTTGAATAGCTTCATATGGTGATTTTGGACTTAGGTGGGAAAAAGTTGAAGTTGGACGGTGAAAAGGTTTTACCGAGCGTTGACTTTGGTGATATCGGGGTCAGAATGAGATTCCGAGAGTTGGAACAACTGCATTATGTCATTTGGGACTTGTCTGTAAAATTTGAAGTTATTCGGTTGGTTTGATAGATTTCGGCGCGAGTTTTAGAAGTTGGAAGATTGGAAAGTTCATAAGTTCGATTCATGGTGTGATTCATGGTTTCGTCATTTTTTGATGTGATTTGAGGCCTCAGGCGGGTTCGTATTAGGTTATTGAACTTGTTGGTATGCTTGGACGGGGTCCCCGAGGCCCTAGGCGTGTTTCAGACGAGTTTCAGATGTTTTGCATAGTCTTGGTCAGGTTTGGTTCTGGTGTCTCGCACCTACGACACTTTGGAGCGCAGGTGCAACTCCGCTTTTGCGTGAGCCTAGTCGCTTCTGCGATCTTTGAGGTCAGGTATCTAGCCCGCTTCTGCGGATGCTGGCACGCAGGTGCGAAGGCCGCTTCTGCGGTTCTGTGGTCACATCTGCGGAGGAGTCCGCTTCTACGCTCCTGCCATCGCTTTTGCGGTGCCGCAGGTGTGGCTATGTCGTCCGCAGATGCGGACCTGGGCCTGGTAAGTTAAGTTTGCAGATGCAAGCATTTCTCACAAATGCGTGTGCGCAGGTGCGCTTCCTCGTCCGCAGATGCAGAAGTCCTGGGAAGAATCATATGAGTCGAGGATTTGGCCATTTTCTTCATATTTTGAGTTTTAGACTTCGGTTTTGGGAGCTTCTTTGTGGGGTTTTCAAGAAAAATGATTGGGTAAGTATTCTTCACCTAGAATTTATTATATTCCATGATTTATCTACATTTTTATCATTTAATTTGTATTATGAGTTGAGGAAAAATGGTGGTTTTTTAAGAAAGTTTTCAAAAAAAATTATGATTTGAGGGACGAAATGGTTTCGGAAATTGATAATTTTAGTATGGTTGAACTCGTACTGGAATGGGTGTTCAGATTTTGTGAAATTTGTCGGATTCCGAGGTGCGGGTCCAGGAGACGACTTTTGTGTCGATTTTTAGATTTTGATAAAGATTGAGACTTTATGATCCGGAATAGTTTCTTATAAGTTTTATTTGTTCTTTGAAGTTATATTGGTTAGATTTGAGCCGTCCGGAGGTCATTTCACCCGAGGAGTCCATTTTAGAGTATCGATTTGTCTTCTTTGAGGTAAGTATCTTGTCTAACCTTGTGTGGGGGAACTACCCCTTAGGATTTGAGTCTTCTATGTTGATTGTAGTCCGTGTACACGAGGTGACGAGTACGTGCTCGGACTTATTTGTGGAAATTGGCCTTTCAGGGTTCCTAGGTCCTTGTATTCATTGAATATGCAGGTGTTCTTGTTATGATTACGTTCCTTAATTACTAGTTTCACATCTATCTACTTAATTAGAATCAATTGCTTCATGACCCACTCTCATTGTTTACTTGATTCATATGTGCCTTAATTGAAACTATTATCTCTTCCATTGCCATGTTATCTTCTCCCTAATTGCTTATCTTTATTTAAAGTTGTAGTTATCCCTCTTGTGAATGTTCACCCTTAATCGAGGTTATGGTTATCTTCTCGCTGCCTATCTTTATTGGAATTGGTTGCATCTTTTCCGTAATTGTCCAAACTTAAAAGAAGCTTACGTATCCTATGCCTTAGTTGACTTGCCCTTATTTGGAACTATTTGACTCGTGTTAATTCTTGCTGTTGAACCATACCTTGTGGGACCATTGTTACATATTATTTTCCTCCTTGTTGATCTGTTCTTATTACGCCTAGTATTCTTTATGGTTATTCCTTATGAACTAGTTCTATAATTTCTTGTGATCGGAGGTTCTTGAGTTGATTTACTTGCCGTACTTTGTATTATTTTCATTGTTGTTGTTGTACTTGTTGTGGTGATACACGAGGTTTATTCCGTGCGGTTGTTGTTATGGGGTTGTACGAGGTTTCTGTCGTACTGTTGTTACTATTGATATTTGCACATGCGCCGTGAGAAGGCGATATATATATATATATATATATATATATATATATATATATATATATATATATATATATATATATATATATATATATATATATATATATATATATATATATATATATATATGTAGGTTGCGTATGTGGCGAGACAAGGTGGGAACATTATTATGCACGTGTGGCGAGACAAGGCGGTCATTACTTTACTATTGCACACGTGACGAGACAAGGTGGCTATGTCAGGGATTGACTTGTTATGAGTTGTGATGGCCTGGGGGCATTCTTGTTGTTGATATTTGTATAGTGGTACACTTACATGTGTGATTTTTATCTTGTAAAAGTTGTGAGAAATCATTCTACGTGATGTTTGTTCTTTTCCTTATGCTTACTAGCTGGTATGAACTATGTTAGGACACTTGCACAAGCGTACACGTAGTTAAGCACTCTTATCAGATAATAGGTTTTCTTGATATTGTTGCGTATAGATGCACACCCTTGTTTACTTGCCTTCTATGTGGGAATGACTCTATTTGGCACGTGAGTCGTTAGTGCGGTTATGAGGTGTAATGAGGGAACATGATGCCAAGTGTTAGGGTTCAGGTATTGAGACCCCTGAGTTGTGATTTGTCCGAGGTTCGGTACCTCGTGGAGTTTGTTGACTAAAACCTGATGTGAGAGCAGTCGTTGTTGCTGAGTTTATTATTTGTCCCTGCTGTATCTGTGATTTCGGATTTAGGTTGTGTTTCTGTTCACTCTTCTGTGTCATTGTTATGGTATTCTGCTGGTACTTGTTGTTGTCCTTTCTTATTGCAATTACTGTATTGTTAGCCATATAACATAGTCTTTATGTAGATATCATACTCTGTTGTTTCTATACTTATACTTGTTCAGGTTATTTAGTTCAGTAAGTGTTTTGACTGTTCCTCGTCACTACTCCACTGAGGTTAGTCTTGATACTTGCTGGGTACCGCTGTGGTGTACCCATACTACACTTCTGCACATTTTTGTGCAGATCCAGGTATTGCTAAGTCAGTTGATCAGTAGCTAGCAGCGTTGATTGTTGTTGTGGAGACTCAAGGTAAACATGATGCTGCGTCCGCATGCTTCAGAGTCACCTTCCTATTTTGTATTCATACTGTTTTTACCTATTTCCAAACAGTTGTATTAAGAAGTTTTAGCAAACTCTGTAGAGCTTATGACTTGTACTACTGGTTTAGGGAATTATAAATTTAATAGAGAATTCCATTTCAAAAGTCGTTAGATATTATTTATTGTTGTTGTTATTCAGTAAATGTTAGATTTACCTAGTTCCTAAGACTAAGTTCCATTACGATCCCAACGAAGGAGAAATCAGGTCGTGACAGTTTATGTGGCACAAACTTGGATTAACCAAGTTAATGAGTTTCGAATACTCATAGTTAAACCAAAATGCATTTTCCTTGTCATAAGGCTCATGGCCTTGGAAAATATGAAAAAAGAAATTCAGATGGGAAAAGATGGACCCATTTATCTTTTTCCAGTAGGGTATATAATGCTTTAGCCATCAGATTTTTCTATCATGATCATAAATGACAAAACCCTATAGAAAATGAACTCCAAAGATAATAGAAGAGAAAGGACATATCCACATAAGCTATAAAAACTCAACTCTTGGCTTATCCTAACAAGTTGGCAACTGTCTTGTTAGTGAACATAGAAAGCTACTTGAACTAAACGTGTGTACCTCTTTTGATTATGACAGTGGCGCTTAACTATGCAAATTGCAATGACATTAATGTTTTGATCTTTTAAGAATATTTATACACAAATCTTATCTCTGTGATTTTTGAAATAATTAATGTTTTAAGCCTGTTCAAATATTATAGTCCTCTTCAGCTAAAACATGAGCAGTTTTCACAGTTTCTTACGTTACATATATTTCTTTTAAAAGCAACCATGCATCCTATATGCTTGTAATAACAAGAATAATAACAAAATCAATTCTAATTCTTGTTAAATCTAAGCTATGAGTTTAAGTGTATAGTAATTGTCTTACTAAAACAGAATTTTCTGTGTTTGAAAATACGTAACGAATCCTAGCTAATTAAACCTAAATAGCTAGTAAGACTTTCTGTTATCAACTTGAGAATAATGGGGCAGTGATGCCCATGACGAAAGGGAGTGAAGTGTGAATATTATATAATTCATACTGATGTATTCTTTCTTTTAACTAAATCTCATTTACTTGGTTCATGCACATGTTGCAAGTTGCAGCGACAAAGCCTCTCATGCATGTCTCAGTGCTTGCCCACAAAAACTGTTAAAAGGTCAGCATCATTATTTCTTTCTATCTTCTTTACAAAGTAATTATACCATCGATATTGTTAACTTTTCCTTCATTCTCAACCTCCCCTACCCTATTTCCCATCCTCACCGACCCACCTCACACATGGGCGAAGCTACAATGTCATAAGAGTGGTCAATTGGCCACCCATCGTCGAAAAATTACACTTTGTATATAGGTAAAATATTAGATTTAGAGATATATGACATATATTAAACACCCTTTCTCCGAAATATTTTCACTTCTTTCAAGTTTGAACACTCTTGGATAAATTTCTGATTCCGCTGCTGACCCCACACCCCCACAAAATATTTTACCTTTTTTTTAATTTCGAATTTCTATTTTTTCGTTTTTCTGCACCACCCACCCCCTACCCCGCCAAACCCACCCCCACTGCCCTCCCTCCCTCCCTCCCCCACCCAGCACAAAAAATTTTTTTTTAATCTTTTTTGTAATTTTTAAATTTCTGTTTTTTCATTTTTCTGCACCACCCACACCCTTAGCCAACCAACTTTTTCCAAGGGACTATAAATATTGTCAACTCCCTTCACCCCTGCCTTTAAAATAAAATCCCAAGGTCTCTTTTTAGAGACTGTTTGAATTGGCTTTAAAAAGTGACTTTTAAGTTAAGCGCTTAAAAACATTTTATAAGTGTTAGAATTTGTTTAATAAATATGTGTTTGAATAAAAGTGTTGAAATTGAAAAAAAGCTGATAAAGTATTTGGTAAACAAGTGTTAGTAAACACTTTTCTTGTTAAAATAACTGAAATATCTTTAAAGCTATCAAGGATCAAGTAGCAATAGAGGTGGCCGGCGCCGGGGAAGGAAGCTATCCCAAAATCTTCTCTGGTCTCCGTTCACTCCTATCATATCACCGAACTTCACATTCTCGGATGAAAAATATAATAATTTCTCAGAGGTTAAGAGGTGAGCAAGAGAAAGGGCAACAAAAAATATATTTGCTGAAAGAAAGAAAAGGAACACGTAAATATATTTTCAGTTCATAGCAGCACTGGGGAAGAAAGAAAGGAAAGGAAAAAAAATGGGAAAATAATGAATGAAAGTGTAAAGAAAGAAATGAAAAAAAAGAAGAAGATGAAGATGTAGATGGCGACTCGGTGCTGGTGACCCGAGTGAGGAAGACCGTTGAGACCTCCGAGGCCGCTAAATCGGTGGCGGTTGATGAGGCCCTGCCTCGTGCTGAAGAAGTTTTGAAGAAAGATTGGGGAAAAGTCCCCAAATCTTCCGAGGTCGAGGTTGCCTCTCGTCAAACGACGAACATACCGGAGGGGACTGGTCCCGAGACCCCTAGAGCTGAACAGAGCGCCCTGAGTGACTCTCTTGGGGCAATGACAGTAGGTCACTCACTATCCCTTCCTGCCTTTTCCGAAGAGGCTATACAGGATGCACAAGCCATATAGACTCCCGAAATAGGCGGAGTCTCCGGTGGAGAGGATCCTTTTCGGGATTGCTTTACCGAGGTCGAGGATGCCTTCGATCTTAGTGATGCATTCAACCTCTTCGAAAAGGACCAACGTCTTCTGAACCGAGTAAGTTTGAATTTTGTTGATGTAGCTTTCTTTCGATTTTCCTTTTTTCTGTCTAACTCCTTTCTTTTTTTCATACAGGCTTTCTCCAGGTCCCGGGCTGAATTGAGCCAATGCGAGGCCGATCTCCAAATGCTTACAGAAGAGAGGAATGCCCTCGAGATTCACTGCGGGAAGAAAGATGAAGAGATCAAGAACCTCCGAGCTGATTTGGCTATAGCCCGTAAGGAGGAAACCAAACTGAACGAGCAGGTAACGATTCTCTTGAAAAACCACGGGGTTGATTCAGGGACGGAGGCTAATGTTTCAATGTCACAGTTTCAGCAAAAGATCGAGAGGATCGAGCTATTCCGAGGGGAGGTCGACCAAGTGAAGGCAGACTCCCACAAGTGGAAAGAAGGCATGGACCGCCTTGCTACGGAGAAAGATATTGCCTTGTCCTAGTTGTCGTCAGTCGAAGCCCAACTTCGAAGTGCGAATGAAAAGTGCTCGGACCAGGCTAAGAGGGTTGGAGAGCTCGAAGCTCAGCAGGATTCTGTACTTGCAAAGGCCCAAGATGAGGCCGAAAAAGCAAAGGTCGAGGCTAATAAGATGGTGGCCATATATCTGGCTGATGCCGAAGCTGCTCAAGCTCAAGTGAGGGAGGCTGTCGATCGAGCACAATAGATTGCCGAGCTTGCCAAATTTCAATCTCGGAGAGAGACCCTCGAGGAGATCCACGCCCAAGGTTTTGACTTTTTCGAGGAGATAGCAAAGGCAAAGGTGCATGAAGCCGATGCCAAACTACTGGCCTCTTCTGATGACGATGACGATGATGATGGCAGCAAGAGTGGTCCAATAATGTTGAGGGACCTGAGGAAGAAGCTACCCCGAGGAGGGAGTCACCCCCGAACATAGCTAGGACATTTGTCTTTTTCTTTCTTTTTCTGTGTAAGACCCCGATTAGTCCTTTGTAAATACCTTCGTTCATATGTATAAGAATCTTTCTTTTTTGAATTTCGTCTCAAATTTTGACTTGTGATAGTTTCAATCTGATTTTTGCCTTGTAAAATTTTGATATACATCATGCCTAGTGAATAATATGTTCGAGACTTTAGATTTTATGCAACTTGGTTGAAGCCAAACTAATACTGCCTTTGTAGTCGAGTGAGCTCTTGCTCGAACTCGAAGTAGTAAAACCCTTAGGTTTGAGTTGAGTGAGAATGGACTCTCGAACTCAAAAATATAATGGCCCTTAGGCTCTTGAATCGGGCTGATATGGCCTCAGAAGAATGACTTTTTCCCTTTTCGGCTAAAAATTTAAACATATATGAATTCATTATGCCTTAGCATGGAGTAAGTTTATACCCGTTGGGTTTTTTCAGGATCTGATATTATCGAAACCCTTTACTTTTTATGCCTTAGCACAAGTTTGTACTAAACGGTTCGATACCTCTTAAGGTTTTTTGAGGGCCGATATTATCGAAGCCCTTTGATTATTTTGACGAGGGTAGCCTTTTTAACCGATTTACTAAAGTATTCGAAGGCCTATTTTCATTCAGATGTCTCTGCCGTGTTAGTTTGGCCGTAGCCTTGGGGTCTGCCTCTTGGGCTTATTTTGCCAATAATACTTTGAACTTGTTCAAAGTGTTAGCCCCCGAGTAGGGTGGTCTTGTCCTAGAAAATCGAGGGTTGCCTTTTTGAGGTCTTATGGTCTCAAAGTATAATAGTTCGAACATGTCGATTTTTTTACGGTAATCCCTGAGTACGAGGTTGATCGTTCGAAATTTAGTTGCACTCAGCCCTTGAGCCAGCTTTCACGAAAAAATCATAAGTATGGAACTTGTAAAGTAGAAATTTCATTAAGGCATGAGATATCTGGTAAGGAAAAATACTTATTTCAATAGTTCATACATGTGTACATATTTTTCCACTAGGGTTCGAGTAATCTATATGTACACGGTTCATTCGACCATTTGGACCTTTACAAAACTTTCCTATCGAGACCCTGTCGACATGAAGTATTTTCCTTGAAAACATAACATCCGAGGGTGATGCCCCCAGTATTCGAGGTTGATTGTAAAGAAGCATCAAATTGCTGCCGATGAATTGTTTTCCATTGTCGCATACGATTTCGGCATGTATCCCGAATCGTCATATGATGTGATCCCAGATGAAGTTTATAACTTCTTTTTCTCTGACTTTCTCAAAGTCCTGTGCTTCAAACCACTTAGAAAAATAGCCAGTCATAAATAAAATGAACTTAGCTTTACCTGGGGCCGATGGCAGAGGGCCGACGATGTCCATTCCCCATTTCATGAACAACCATGGGGATATGACCGAATGAAGTTGTTCTCCAGGCTGGTGGATCATTGGTGCGTATCTTTGTCACTAATCGTATTTTTGAACGAACTCTTTAGTATCTTTCTCCATATTGGCCCAATAGTATCCCTCTTTGATGATTTTGTGAACTAGTGATTTGGCACCGGAATGGTTTCCGCAAGTACCCTCGTGAATTTCTCATAAGACGTAATCGGTGTCTCCTGGTCCCAAGCATACTGCCAACGGTCCATTGAACGTTCGTATATACAATTATCCATCTTCGACCAATGTGAATCGGGCAGCTTTTGTTTGTAGATTCCTTGATTCCTCAGAGTCCGATGAGAGCATTCTATTTTTTAGATACTCGATATATTTGTTCCGCCAATCCCAAGTCAAGCTTGTGGAGTTTATTTCGGCATGGCCTTCCTCGATTACTGACCTCGAAAGTTGTATGATGGTTCCCGAGCTGATTTCATCATCTTCGGCCAATGACCCCAAATTTGCAAGGGCATCGGCCTCGTTGTTTTGCTCTCGAGGTACATGTTGTAAGGTCCATTCTTTAAACTGATGTAACGTTACCTGAAATTTATCCAAGTACCTTTGCATTCTATCCTCTCGAACCTCGAAGGTTTATTGACTTGGTTTACCACCAGTGGGAGTCGCATTTGGCCTCGATTACCTCCGCTCCCAGGCTTTTAGCCAGTTAGAGACCTACAATCATGGCCTCATACTCGTCCTCATTGCTATTCAATTTAGAAGTTTTGATTGATTGCCTAATTGTATTGCCCATGGGCGGCTTCAAAATGATGCCTAGCCTCGACCCTTTCACATTCGAAGCGTCATCTGTAAAAAGTGTCCACGCCCTTGATGATGTGCCCGATTTTAACAAAAGTTCCTTTTCGACCTCGGGTACGAGGGCTGGCGTGAAGTCGGCCACGAATTTTGCTAAAATTTGAGACTTAATGGTCGTTCGAGGTTGAGATTCGATATCGTACACACTAAGTTCGACGGCCCATTTGGCCAATCGGCCCGATAGTTCGGGCTTACGTAAAACATTATGAAGGGGATAAGTGGTTACCATACATACTGGGTGACACTAAAAATATGGTTTTAGTTTCCTAGAGGCGCTTATTAGAGCAAGGACTAATTTTTCTAAGTGTGGGTACCGTGTTTCGACCTCGCCTAGAGTTCGACTTACATAATAAATGGGAAATTACGTACCTTTCTCTTCTCGAACTAGGACACCACTTACCGCGACTTCTGAGACCGCTACGTATAAGTAGAGTTGTTCATCCGCTTTTGGAGTATGAAGCAATTATGGATTCGAGAGGTACCGCGGGCATTCCGGGGCCCAGGCAAAATTGTTCCAGCTACGTTCACCGGTAAAATGATTTCACCTTTAGTTTTTTCGCTGGCCATGTTGAAACCATTCAGTTCTCGAGTTGCAGGTACGATATGATTTTGGAGGCCAAGATGCTCCACGACCCTCGATCGGGTCCATTTATCCCTAGTAATTGATACTTTAGTGCGTTTGAACACGGGCCCTTGTGGAATTTCGACCCTGCCGACGATCATATGGATCATATGATGTGGCTCTTCCTTCTCATTTTTCCTGCTGGTGTTCCTTTCTCTGAAATGGGTTTTGGCTCGATCACTTAACAACTCTCGAATATGTCCCTCATTGAATATACGGGCTACATCCTCCCTCAGTTGCCTACAATATTCAGTTTTGTGGCCATGTGTGTTGTGATACTTGCACATTAGATTGGGATTTCTTTGGGAATGATCAGTTTGTATGGGTTTGGGCCATCTAGACCTTTGATTCTCCCAATTGCCGACACAATACCTGATACGTCGATATTGAAGTTATACTCTGATAATTGTGGTGTCTCTATGGGATCGGCGTGCTTATCAAAACCACTTTCGCTCATAAGTCCCCGAGAACTCTGTCCTCAATCGTTCCTTCGATCGTTTAAGGTAGAATTGTGTTCGGGACCACCGTTTCTGTGATCTGCATTGTATGGCTGATATCGGTCTTTGTTCGACCGAGGTTCCCTATCAATATCTCTCTGGTTTCTGCCTGTGGTTTTGTTCAGATATATGGAACCTGAAGGAGTTCCTAATTGGTCATCCTCGACTCTGATCTTTGACTGGTACCAATTATGTACATCGGTCCAGGTTACCATCGGATATTCAATCAAGTTTTTCTTCAGTTGACATGACGCTATCAAACTTCGTTCATTCAACTCATGAGAGAAGGCTTGAACAACCCAATCATCTGTGACCGGTGGCAACTCCATGCGTTTCATTTGGAACCGAGACACGAACTCCTTAAGCATTTCGTTATCCTTCTGTTTTACCTTGAAAATGTCTGATTTCCTTGTGGCAACCTTTAAGGCCCCGGTATGTGTCTTTAGGAAAGTAATCTGCAAGCATGGAGAATGAGTCATTTTGGCAGTAGATTATGGTACCAAATCATTGCCCCTTAGATAGAGTCTCTGCGAACTTCTTCAATAGAACAGACTCGATCTCATCATCTTCCAAATCGTTACCCTTGATGACGCATGTATAGGAGGTGACATGCTCGTTGGGATCGGTCGTCCTATTGTACTTAGGGATTTCTGGTGTAAGAAATTTCTTGGGAATGGTCTTAGGAGCCGCACTTGGAGGAAACGACTTCTGTACAAATTTCTTTGAATACATCCCTTTCAAAATTGGTGGTGTCCTCAGTATCTGGTCAACCCGGGAGTTGTACGTTTATACTTTCTTATCATTTGCCTCAATTTTCTTCTCTCCCGATTCAATTCGTTTGGTGAGTTCCTCGAGCATATTCATTATTGCGGGGTTAGTCCCCGATTCACTGGCATTCGACCTTTCTGTACTGGCTCGATCCGTCGGCGGCTTCTGGTTCGACCTCACTCGGCATTCAATGCTGATTTTGTAGTTGTGCAATAGCGGCTTGTTGAGCCTGTAGCATCTCGAATTTTCACTTGGAAACTGACTCCTCCATCTCCTCCGCCCTGTGTACCTCAACCACCAGATCGGCTTTCTCCGCATACACTCCCTTCGGTGTCCGTGCCCAGATTCGTATTTAGAGCGACTGTGAACTGACGTCGACTAGATTGACAACCTGTACTCCATCGAGATCAGCTTGTGGCACCTCGACCCCTGGAGCAACTACATTGTTATTTTCCCCGTGAAATCTGAGGCCATTATCACCATGTGTGGGTGATGTTTGTGAGTTTGACATATTTTATCCTGAAAACAAAAAATACTTGACAAGAACAAACGTAGAGTAGTGTGAGTTATCGGAATCAGTATTGAATAATCACTATTGTCCTTAGCCCCACGGTGGGCGCCAAACTGTTTATCCTAAATTTTGGATAACAATTAACTTATTTTGTGGTTTTAAGGATATGTCATTTCACTCAATACCAATTGATAAATATGAAAGTAAATGACGGAATTAAACTATAAATAAATCAAACAAGTGTTCAAACATAGCTTCAGCCTCGAGTCAAGATACCCTCGAACTGATAAGTGCAAAAAGAGTAAAGACGGAATAAACTGATGAACAAGAACACGAGTTATGAAGAAAGAGTTGTATTGTTTTTATCTCAGTGAGTCATGATGCCTACGAATGATTAGAACTCCTCTTCATATAGTAGAGGAATTCTATTATGGTATAACTCTAATTACAGTAGGAAATCGTATAATCAACTAATTGGCTGTTTCTGATTTGATCTGTTCCGAGATTCACACCACGATCCTCGACCAATCACGGATATCTCGCTTTTCCGTTACTAAGTTATCCCCGATGTAATTCGAAATCTATCTCCCTTGGCTTTGATTGGTACCTTCCTCGATCTAGAAAGAGACTTCAATCTCAAACTCAATGCCTTAGCTCTTCAATGTAACGTCCCAGTCTCGATCAAATAGTGAAATTGGATAACCTCGATTACTACTATATACAGTAATTATACTCAATTACGCCTAAATCTAATTCCAAACATGCTCTTAATTAGAGCCTTTTCATTCCCAAACGCTACAATAGAAGGAAACAACGAAAATAAAAGTGAAAACATTTCCTTTCATGTCAACCTTTGGTGGGGGGTTACAGTTCCACAATAGACTGAAACTCATACACCGGCTAAATTTGAAGAGTATAAATTTCCATGATCGGTCTATACTCATTAGAAACATTGTGATCAAATTATCTGTTGTATTTCATTTTTACATGGCCTTTAATGAATATTAATTAGAAGGGAGTATTGACTATTTCACCTTTATTTATATTTAAGATATAATCTCTCTACATTGAATATTTATTTTAGTTATGAGTCATTTTCATCTTCAAGAACAATTACTACTAAAGATAAAATGAGAAAAAAAATAATTAATTTTGTCTTGAATCTAAAATGATAAATAATTTGAAACAACTATTTTTAGAAATCACGATAAATAATTTGAGACGCAGGGAGTAATAGAGCATGGGAGTAATAGAGTATGATAGAATTGTAACAAATAGACCATAAACTTTCCCAAATTTGTTGTTACTAATCTTTTCATTTGATTGATTATTAAGAAAATAAACTAAGTTGTAAGAGGTCGTTTGGTACGATGGTGGAATATCTCATGGGTTGGGATATCCCATCTTCTATATGGGATAACTTATCCTACCATTTTAGTGTATAAGTTATTTCGGAATTAGCTAATACCCAAACCAAATATGAAACAAAGTTAATCCTAATTTTTATCCCAGGTACCAAACTACCCTAAGTTTCTTGGTCACACCTCACTGCACAGTAGACAAAGTTCACTCGCAATAATAACATTTATTGAACTCACAGCAACGAGTAATAAGGAAAAGTAAAATGATATATGAACAAATTATGCAGTAAATGCAATTGAATACCCCATAATTTTTATGAATAATCTTAATTTTTCCATTTTATAATCTGCTTAAGTTTTTCCCTTATAGTTAAATTCTTAATATATCCTCTGTAGCCTAGGAGAGTAAGATTTACTTCACCTATTTTTGAGGGCCATGAAAAACAAACATTTCAAGTACTTATGCAGAAATGATTTGGTCCTACTCAAACCCCTTCAGCACACCTTTGCTGAAAATTGAATAACCCTACGGCCTACACTGGAAAACACCAAATATAGTTAGAATTATTTTCCTTTGAGGACCATGAAATTTTATATTTCTAGCACTCTAACATAATGATTTAGACCTCAAACCTATCTAACAATAGTATCCATTTTTAGGAAATCTTACTTCAATTTGAACTAAATGATTAGCAAGTAATAAGCTAAAGGGAATTGAACATCAAGTTAGCAACCAATCCATGTTTTATACTCCTATATATAATGAATTAGATTCAATTAATAGCTACATTAACGAAGTTGTTTCTGTTAATATCAAAGCAGAAACTAGAAATTCTCAGTTTAAACTTTCTGATTCAAGAAATCATTTTGTTGTGTTAATACAATTACTCTTTTCACTGATTAATTTGTTATGTGAATATATCTAACATTCATTAAAACAGATTTAATTTCTTTACTATAACTTTTCGTAAGCAGAAAAATGAAACAAACAGCACACATGAATTTGGGCAAAGCCTCAATATATCCTTGCTAAAATTAAACATTCTTATTCTTTAGAGGTTCTATTCTTTCTTTCTTCTCAAGTTTCTCAGCAACTGGTACCAGTTAATGTGGCCAGGAGATCACAGGTGTAAATGACCTCTTGCTGCAGGGTAAGTCTGCATGCGGTAGACCTCTTATGGTCCGACCTTTTGCCGGACCTGCGCATAGGTGAAAGCTTAGTGCACTGTACTGCGTTTCTCAAGTTTGTCTGCAAGTTTATATAGTTTGATAGATCCAGGCTAATAGCCTCTTCTATGATAATCTCGAGCCCATTTCCAACCCAAGAGGATTGAAGAAAGAAACCAAAAAAAGAAGAGAGTATTCGTTTATTCTTCCAAAAAGGAAATGAAACTTTATTCTTAGCTACCCCAATAACTTTCACTTTATTACATTAAAACAAAACCTTAAGGTAGATCTTGAATGAGTAGTACAGTTAGTACTGAACCAATTACTTTTATCTCCAAGTTGCAGGAATAGCTGGCCGCTAAATACAAGCAAGTTGGACACGGCTAGAGCTACTTGCATATATATATATATATATCACCTAAAAAAGCAGAATTTATATATAGACATAGCCAAGAACTATAGCTATTTGACCTTGTAGTTCTTTTATTAACTAAACTAGAACAAACAAACTAAGTTTCATTTAGTCATACCACAAATTTGAAGCCATTAACCCTGGCAAATTGTCCAGCAATTCTGGGACAAAATCTTCCCCACCAGCACCATAATCCTCGAACGAAAGATCCGAATTATCGGTCATTGCTGCTTCACTATTAGAAGCTTCTCCATCCACTGCATGAACATCTTTGTCCTCTGATAAATAAAAACCCTTTTTGAAATGACCATTTTTGTCGCATTCCGTGACTCTACTACTTTCGATCATCGGGTACTTAGCATCTTGGCCAGTGAGTTGTTGGACTAAAGCTCTGAATTCTGCAGCGCTAGTGTTCACCTTCATAGGGTTTGCAATATACACAACTTTCACTGGTTTTCTCTTGGTATTTTTAGACTCTTTGTTTCCCTTTTTTGAATGCACACTTAGCATTTTGTCCATTGAATGTCTGTTGAAAAGGGTTATGGGTTTTGATTTTATTTTTAGGGAAATGGAAAGTGGGTTTCCTGGAGTTGAAGAAAGGGAAAGGGGCCAAGTGGATAGTAAATGGACACGGAATTAGCAGTAGATAGAGAAAGAGAGGGCAAAACTAAAATACCCCCAAACCTCATTCAATAGCGCGTTATGCACACAACATAAAGACATTAAGAGCCCATTTGGACATAAAAATATTTCACTTTTCGAAATCAGTGTTTGACCATAAATTTTTAACTTTTACTTGAAGATGAATTTTTTGAAAATTTGAAAAATCCCAAAAAGTTATTTTTCAAACTTTTCATTCAAATCACTCACAAAACTTCAAAACAACCCAAAATAATATTCATGTCCAAACACAACTCTAAACCGAAAAATAATAATTTAATGTTATGTGATCATATTTGACTGGATATATAATTCAACTAGTCCGCATTGCTTGTATTTCCCATATTTAAAAAATAAAAATAATTTAATAAGGTACATAAATATTATACTGAAATATTGTGAGATGCAACTTTAAAATTAAATAAAAAAGTATATATTTCTAAAAATTAATGGTGTTGACCTCATCAGTTAAATGGATAATAATCTTTTTTTTTAGGATAAAAGGTACTTATATATTAATAATAACTAGGGTACATGACCCAGTGAACTGTCGTCACTACACATGCATCGTTGGACTATAGTTATGCCTTCTAAGGCATTGTCATTACCTAATGCAGCCATATTACAACAGATAGAAGTTGAACATTTTCTTACACAAACAAAACCATCTGATCTTTGTGATAGGCATCTATTACAAATTCAGGTGGTAAAACAAAAGTGCATAACTTATTATAGGTAGTTTGCATAAGAGCTGCTTTTTCCAATAGATGTTCTACCATGTTCCCTTCGGGAAAGCTATGCCTCACTGTGATCTCCCTTAGTAGCAGTTCCTTCTCCATTAACCACCTGCATTCATAGATAAAATCATTGTAAGTTGAATAATCATCATGGAGGAATCGTATAACGTCCGTGGCATCCGTCTCCACTTCAACTGGGAAGATTTTTTCCCTAATAACTAGTTGAAGTGCATGCTGTAATGCTTGTAATTCAGCTTGGATTGGTGTTGTTGCATGGATTTTTTTGAGATGGCTCCACTGATTCTCCCTTGTAGACAATTGCTCCTAAAGGCACCATCAATGTTGATCTTGTACCAACCTTTTGGAGGAGCCTGTCACTTAACATTAATGCTTATTTTTATGTTATTAGTTGTTGCCCTAGACATTAATAGATTGTATTCAATAGCTTGGCCGATAACTCTTTTAGTATTGATGTGGTTAGTGGTATTGTTTTGGTTGTTGTGATTTCTATTGTTCCGGATGGACCATAGGGCGAACGGGAATATATCTTCCCATGTGATGTATTTATTGATCATGGGATTTGCATTCTGAGGTTATCAACCCAGTGTGTTGTATGCATTTGGGGATTGGTAGTCACTCCCATTGATTGCCAAAATATTTGAGTAATGCTACATTCCCAGAATATATGGATTAGTGTCTTATTGGTATTTTTGCATAATGGGCAGTTAGGGTCTATATTAACATTAATTTTGCTTAGGTAAGCTCTAGTAGGAAGACGTTTATGGTAGCATTTTCATAGAAAAAATTTAATTTTGTTAGGGCATGAGGTCTCAGACCCAATTGAAATTGAGGTTTGTAGATGTTTGGTCATCAATTAGCTTGTAGCAAGAATTTGTGGAGAATATACCACTAGGATTTATAATCCATATAAGATTATTGGGAGGAGTAATATGCTTGTTGGGGTTTAAAGCATTGATGTTGGTGGTAATACTTTGGGGGAGATCAAAGGAGATTTTTCTTAGGTCCCAAGACTCTTTATCACAAATATCCTTAATTTTTAAACAATCTTCATTAAGAAATAAGGGGCCTATAATGTTAATTCGAAGGTTAGTAATATTTTGATCCATTTTGTGTTCCATATATTCATATTTGAATCTTGGTTTATTGACCACCTAATGCCTTTATTACAAATAGTTCATCCCTTAAAGAGACTATTCCAAGTGTTTGAACCACTCTTCGTATTTCTACTTTTCCCATATAAACTAATAAGTACTTTAGTCCAAAAAGAGGAAGGATTATTAAGAATTCTCCATGCTAAGCTGGTTAGTAGGGCTAAGTTCTTTGACTTAGATTTCTTAATACCTAGGCCACCTAGAGCTTTTGTAGTAGTAACAGTGTTCCACCTAATGAAACTTTTTCTTTTCCCTCATAGTGCCCCATAGGAAGTCTCTTTGTATTTTATCTATTTCCTTTAGGGTTTTGGTCGGTAGAAAAGAAATTTGCATTAGGTGATTTGGTATGGTATTGAGTGTAGAAGCTACTACGGTGCACCTACCTGCCATACTTAACCACCTAGCATTCCAATTGTTTAATCTAGTACGCATTTTGTCGATTAAAGGTTGATAATCCTTGTGCTTAGGGTTAGTGTTTAGTATGGGAAAACCTAAGTATGTACCAAAAATATTACTAACTTTAATATCATATATTCTTGTAGCCAGATCTTTAGTAGGTTCTTTGCAGTTCTTGGACACAAATAGCTTGGATTTGTCTTTATTGATATTTAATCCAGAGAGACAACAAAAACTGTCCATGCTTCTCCAAATTGTTTTGAGTTTTTTGCATTGTCTTGACTCATTAAAGTGAAATCATCAACAAATAATAGGTGGGATAATGGGGGACTTCTAGGATTTAGTTTGATAGGATCCCAATTTCTTGTATCTACTTGATTATCAATGTTTTTTGAAAGCATATCCATGCACAATATGAATAAGTAGGGGGACATAGGGTCCCCTTGTCTAATACCCCTTGTAGGATAAAATTCTTTTGTTTTGTTACCATTAACCAGGATGGAGATGGTACTTGTAATGATGCAGCTAAGAATTAGGGCGGATATATTTGGAGGGAAATTAAAAAATTTTAGAGTCCTGTAGATATACGACCATTCTATTTTGTCAAATGCCTTTTCCAGATCAATCTTAAGGATTAAACTTTCCCTTCCTTTGGTGGAGTTGAACTTTTTTATTACCTCTTGGATAATAATAGCATTTTCACTAGCCCGTCTATTTTTTAGGAAGCTAGCTTGTTGAATATTGATTAGGTGTTGTAGGTAAGGCTTGATTCGATTGGCAATGACTTTGGTTATAACCTTGTAAATTGTGTTGCACAGGCTAATAGGCCTAAAATTTTCAGGTTATTGGCATTGTTAAATTTAGGGATTAAGTACAGGTAGATTTTGTTAATGTCATGAGGCATTGTTTTTGTGTGAAAATTATTTTGGAAAAGATTTATGACCTTGCTTCATATAATGTGCCCAAATTTTTAGAAAAAGAACGGGTGTAACCCATCAGGCCCTGGGGCTTTGTAAGGTTTAAAGGAGAATACAACTTTTCTTATTTCATGATTTCTTAAGGGCTTATCTAGGCTCTAGAGATCAATATTAGAAAAACTAGCCTTGTCCTTTTTAATAGTTGACCAGTCAGTTTTTTTGTAAGAGGTAGTGAATATGCTTGAGAATTAATTTGTTGTATGGTTCATTAGGAAGATTTGGTCCTCAATCCAATTTCCAGAGTTATCTTTGAAGAAGACAATGTTATTCCTCCGTCTTCTATTGGTGGCTTTAATATGGAAAAATTTTGTCTTAGCATCACCGTCATTTAACCAATTAACCCTAGATCGCAATTTCCAGTAGTCTTATTCCTGTTGTAGTATGGTATTATAGTCATCAATGAGAGTTAATTCTAGATTTCTAAGGTAGTGGCTAGTTGTATAGCTACGCGAATTTTTGAATTCCATCAATTCTTTTCAAAAAATTTCTTTTCTTAGCAAAAATATTACCAAAGATATTTTTTCTATTCTAAAATATTATTTTTAAAAAACTCCGTACCTTCTACTAAGTCTTTATTTTCCCAACTATGTGACACGATCCTAGTAAAATCTGGAAGCAAACACCAAAAGGTTTCTATCCTAAAGGGCCTATCATAACTTGTGTTAATTCTATTTTTAAGGTTGATGAGAATAGGGTTATGGGAGTGAATTTTAGGGAGGTGAGTTATGGTGGCATTAGGAAAAGTTTGTAATCATTGTTCATTAGAGTAGACCCTATCTAGTCTTTCCATGATTAGACCATTTTTTCTTCTACGATGGTTGGACCATGCATATTTACATCCCTTAAATCCTAAGTCCACTAGGTTACATTCATTAAGGCAGTCGATTAGTCACTTGGCTCCTTTTTGGGTTATGATTCTGCCACTAATTTATTCCCGGAATTCACAATTTTATTGAAATCACCCCCAATCAACCAAGGTCCTTTATAGTAATCACATATAGTTCTTAGATTATTTCATAACATGTTTCTAGCTATTATGTCATTGCTAGCATAAATTGAACTAAATAATCAAGAGAGTTTTTTAGGTTTTACCTCAATCATTGCAACTATTACCTGCCCGTTCCTAGTGAAGTTGTTGATGGTCACCATGTCATGATTCCATAAAATAACTAAACCACCAGCTTGCCTAATTGTAGGAACCTCAATCAACTCAGTGAAGTTAAATTCCTCTAGGATAGAAGTATGACTTGTCATTTTGGGCTCCAACAAAGAAACTAGACATGTCATGTGGGTGTCCATAAGCTCTCTAAAGTGCATCCTAAAGTTGGCATTGTTAGCTTCTCTAACATTCCAAATTATAAAGTTGTTTGGTTAATTCATGGAGTGGTTATTGATTGGGTTGGTGTTGTAATTCCTCCTGAGGAAGGGAACTAGTATCACTATATTTTTCCCCACTGTAGGATAATATAGAGGTCTTATGTCTAGTGAGCACTTGTAAAGTGTCACTAGACAACTGAAGATAGACTTCATGTCTAGCATCTCCTTGAATATGAGTATTTTTACCTCGCTTAGGCTTGAAAATGCTATTGACGGTTCCCCCAAGTGTGACAAGGTGTCCTCCTCATCTCCTTCCTCCTAGAGCCCTTCCTGATTTTGCATGTTTGGGTTTGAGATAGTTCGTCCATTGGATCTAGTTGTGGATCTAGTTGATGGTTTTGCATGTGTTGTGCAGTCCACTGAGTGAAGATTGGATTCAATAGCATTAGATCCTCCGGAGCAAAGAAGGGAAGTTTTAGAGGTGGATTTTGTGGAATTTGTTGGTTGGAGTTGCTTCGTATGTTCCACATGTGTTACATGGTATTCACTAGGTTTTGGTTCATCGAGGGTGCCAGTGGTTGTAGAATGTTGTTAATCCACATTTGATTGATGTAATTTTTCATGGCAAGGGTCATTCCCTTGGATATTAGTTGTGCAAGATAATGGGTGTTTCAGATTATCAATATGGGCTACTGTCCATTGACCACCATGTTGAAGGACACTGCATGGCCTTGGAGGCCTAGTTCCACCCACAATTCTGGTACATGGTTTGGTGGATTCCGAGGATGGCATAGATCACAGGATTGGAGGGAAGATGGGGAGGTAGGGGTGGGAGGTTTTTCATGGTTTGTTGTCGAGAGAGGTGGTACAATTGGATGAGTCAGTACCTTCTTCTTAGTGTTAGTGGAGTTCTTGATATTTTAGAGGTGTTTTTGTATTATATGTGGGCTGCCGTCTATGGGATTGGGAGGGTTTGTAATAATTGTATCTATTTGCATGGGATTTGAGGAAGGTAGCGTGAGGGATTTATCCAAATCTTACATGGATATGGCCTTCGCCACTTGGCTCCTATTGTCTTCCATGTGGTAGATTGTGATTGGGTGGAAGGGAGGAATTTTGCATGTAGACTATTAGTAGTTAAGTCTTTATTAGTAGGGCAATTATTTTTGATAGATTAATTGTTTTTCTCTTGGTATTCCCGATTGGTTTGTGTGTGGTTTTCTTCCAAATCAATTTTCTTAAGCACATGATTTAGGCAATCATCATGGCAAGTATAGTGTGTCACGTTATGCACACTTGTAATGTGTACTGTCTTTTTATCATGCAAATTGTTGGAGATTTATTATTATTTTTTTATTCTTTTTCAAAACCTCGTGCTTTCCTAGTGGATTAACAAAACCACTATCTCCTCCGGAGGATGGATTTTTACTTTTATTTTGAACAATTTTGACTTGGTCATCAATGTTGTCGACTGGAATTTGATTTACTACTACATAAGGGTTAGCAAGAAGTTGTTTGTTGACATAATTTAAAGGATGCATGTTAAGATACTTATCAGATGAAGCATCATAGATGCAGGCATTAATACCTGGGGCTATGGATGGGCTAGCCATATCTTTGGACTGGTTGGCTGCTTTAGATTTGCCTTTTTTGGAAAGGAAACCGTCAGCCACTCCTGGGAAGTTGCTTGCATGGGTTGTGGTGTCTCCAATGTTGGTTGATCTCCCTTTTGCTTGATTGGTTGAGGGGACAAGAAGCATCTTTGGCATATATGTCCCAACCTGCCACATGCTTTGCATAGGATAGCAACTTCTTCGTATATGATAGGTTGTTTATGCAGGCCAATCATTATGAAATTTTGAACTGGTTACTCTAATGGTAATTCCACACAAAGTCTTGCATATCGTCTCCGTTATGTGGCTGATGTACGTGCATCCACTTTGAATAATTTGCCAATGCAATTCCCAATTTTGGTTAGAATAGTTCCATCAAAAAATTTCATGGGAAGTTGTGGAAATCGTACACATACTGCAGTGTAGTTTTATTGTGCCTCTCTAGCTACAAAATTGGGCACCCATTTTTGTATTGATAGGAAAAATCATTGATGAACCAAGGTCCATTTTGTAGTATCTTGGTCATGTTTTCCTCTTTAGTCAACTTAACCGTATAGTAATCTTCTATGAGATCAATTAGTGAAAAGTTTTCATTTGTTTTCCACAAGACTTGAATTTTCTTTTTTAGATAGTGATGTACTAGACACTTGCCCATGAGTTTTATGATGACGGAATATTTACAAGGATTGTACATGCGTTTTCTGTCATCATCCGTTAGGATTATTTGTTTCAATTTGTGGGACAACTCCACTAGTTCCATGGCTTCCAATTCTGATAATTGAAAGTCCATTGGATTATTGAGGGTTCGTCCATTGTTTGTGTGGTGTTAACGAAGAATTCATCTTAAAATAGTTTATCCTTGTAGAATAGTGTATTAGATCTTTGTAGTTTGATTATATCCGGAGATTTTGGTGGAATTAAATTTTGATTTCCTATTGTTGTTATAGTGAGAGGTCACTCATTCTCTCTCAGATATTTTATAAATAGATAATAATCACGTGTGCCTCTCTAGTATAATTATTTGCTTTGTCATAAAATTTGAAACTTTTATTACTGGTTATATTTGTTGCTTAACTGCTATAGAAAATTGTATGCTTCAATTATGATTTATGTGTGAAGGCAATTAAGAAAATGTTACCTGCATTCATAAATTTCTTATGATTTTTCGGCAAGAAGGAGCTTATTTTCTTTGGCTTTGAAGGAATTATAATTATATTATATAATTGAAATAAGGAAATCATTTATATAAGCTAAAACTCTACTTGATTTTAAAGTGTTAAATATTAGGTGTCCCTACATATTTCGATAAGAAAAGGCTTGGTAATCAAAAGTTTAGTTGCTTCGCTTGTTTCATTATAAGGAAGTGATTTTTTGTTGATAAAAATTCTTAATATTAGCTCATCAAAAACTTTAGTTAGTTTTTAAGGGTTTAGCTTAATTTTATATTTATGATTTGTTCTATAATATGTCTTCATACGATTATTTGCTGAATAACTTTTTTTTCAGTGTTTGTATGAAAATACCAAAAGTATTCGATAATTTAGGAGATTAAGAAAAGCTAATAAGGAACATATGTTATATTAAAATTTATATCAAAAATCTTTAAATTTGAAACTACAAACTACTCGATAAGTATTTTTTTTGTGAGAGACAAAAGAACTTCTAAACCTAAAAGGAACAGAAAGAAACCCTAAATATTAGGCACATAATAAATGTTTATTCTTATATTTTAGAAAAATTATTTAATTTTAATTTTGTCTAATGTGAAACTTATTTTTAAAAGATAAAGAAAACGAATGGTATTTCGATAAGAGTTTTCATGCTTTTAATATAGTATAGATAACAAAAGAAATACTTTTGAAATTTATAGTAGAACGTCATGGACATTTACATAACTATAAACCAATATATCGTTTCATTAAAGACTATGAAAAGTTTATAGTTTTTTTGTTTCTAAGTATATAAATGTACCATCCTATTTTGGACAAACTAAAAAGAAGTGGGTCATATAAAATGAGATAAATAGAGTATCTTTTTTTTAGCTTAACTGTAACGACCTGACCGATCATTTTGATTTTTAGAACCTCGTTCTCCTAAATAAGACTTCCTGTATATGCTTTTACTATTTTATGACTTGCGGGGATGGTTAGTTCGAGATTTGGAAGGTTCAGGTTGAAATCGGAACACTTGGTTCCTTAAGTTGGCCTTAAAAGGCTAAGTTTGACTTCGGTCAACACTTTGAGTAAAAGAAATGGAAATTAGGATTTGACGATTCTAATAGGTTTGTATGATGATTTCGGACTTGGGATCTATTCTTGACTTTGGCCGAGTTTGCTTACAGCAACAGTTACCAGTCCAGCATCGAGATGGCTCCATTTAAGGCTTTATATGGTCGGCGAAATCGTTCTCCCGTCGGGTGGTTTGAGCCCGGTGAGGCTAAGCTATATGGTATTGATTTGGTAAAGGATGCCTTGAAAAAGGTAAAGTTGATTCAGGAGCGACTTCGTACAGCATAGTCCAGACAGAAGAGCTACGCGGACCAAAAGGCGCGTGATTTATCATTTATGGTAGACGAGAAGGTTCTCTTGAAAGTCTCACCGATGAAGGGGATCATGAGATTTGGGAAAAAGGGCAAGTTGATCCCAGGGTTTATAGGCCCATTTGAGGTGTTGAGACGAGTTAGAGAGGTAGCTTATGAGCTTGCTTTGCCTCACAGTCTATCGGGAGTTCATCTGGTCTTCCACGTGTCTATGCTCTGGAGATATCACGCTGACTTATCACATGTGTTAGACTTCAGCACGATTCAGTTAGATGAGAGTTTGGGTCATGAAGAGGAGCCAGTTGCCATTGTTGATAGGCAGGATCGCCAGTTGAGATCCAAGAGTATTTCCACGGTAAAGGTTTATTGGAGGGGCCAACCAGTCGAGGAGGCGACTTGGGAGTCCGATGAGGACATGCGGAGCAGATAACCACACTTATTCAGCACTCCGAGTATGATTCTAGACCCGTTCAAGGATGAACGTTTGTTTAAGAGGTGGAGAATGTAATGACCCGACCGATCTTTTTGCTTTTTAGAACCTTGTTCTCCTAAATAAGACTCCCCGTATGTGCTTTTACAGTTTTATGACTTAAGGGTATGGTTAGTTCAAGATTTGGAAGGGTTCGGGTTGAAATCGAACACTTGGTTCCTTAAGTTGACCTTAAAAGGCTAAGTTTGACTTCGGTCAACATTTTGAGTAAACGACCTTGGAATTAGAATTTAACGGTTCCAATAGATTTGTATGATGATTTCGGACTTGGACGTATGCTCGGATCGGGTTTTGGATGACCCGGGAGCGTTTTGACGCCTAATATTGAAAGTTGGTTCTTTGAAGGTTTTTTGAGTTCTTTAAATTTTGTTTAGAGTAGGTTTTGGTGATATCGAGGTCCGAATGGAACTTCGAGACCGGGAATAGTTTCGTAATGTCATTTAAGACTTGCACACAAAATTTGGTGTCAATCCGAGTAGTTTTTAAGTACGCTTCGGTGCTTTCGGAGTAAATTGAAGAACTTAAAATTTATATTTTTGATTCAATTGGTTTGGGGTGTGATTCTTAGTTTTATTGTTGTTTTGGTTGTTCCGAGAGTTCGAGCGAGTCCGTTTTATGATTTCAAACTTATCGATACGTTCGAGCGAGGCCTTATGGACCCCAGGTGTTAACCGGATGAGGCTCGGACCAAGTTGGAACTTGGGAGCAACAACTGAAGCTCCCAGCTTGTGGTGTAATCACACCTGCGCTTGGCCAGCCGCAGGTGCGAGCTCACAGGTGCGAGCCAGGAGTCGCAAAAAGGGACGAGTAAAGGCTGCCCAGAGTCCGCATGAGCGAGGTCTTTAGCGCACCTGCAAACCCGCAGATGCGATGACTATGACCGCAGACGCGACAGTGTCCGCAAGCGCGAAAGAGCCGGTCGCGGAAGCGGTTGCACAAGAGTGGTCCTAGCTCCATAGGTGTGATGGGTGAGTGGCCAGACTTCTTCTTCCGTAGAAGCAGACTTTTGACCACATAAGAGGTCTCGTAGAAGCGAAGTCTCTCTGCAGGTCCGGAAATCGCTGAAGGCAGAACCTTCATTTAGTGCGGGACTTAGTCATTTTTGGCTCATTCATTCCATTGTTGGGCGATTCTTTGAGCTCTTAGAGAGGAGATTTTCATCTAACACTTTGAGATAAGTAATTTCTACCAAATATAAGTCAAATACATAACTTATGGTAGATTATAACATGTAAATTAGTGAAAATCATGGGTTTAGGTGAAAACCTAGGTTTTTTTGATAAAAACAAGATTTGATCACAAAATTTTTTATAGAATCTATTAAAAATCGTATATTTGAGTTCATGAGGTTATGGGTAATAACTTTCTTTGAAAATTTCCGGAATCCGGGCACGTGGGCTTAGGGGTGATTTTTAGGAATCTTATATTTAGGGTTGGGTAACCTCTTTAATAGTTGGAATACGAACTTTTGAGAATGTATTGATTAATTTATATACTATTTGATTAGTGTTGGGTTGATTCGGAACCGAATTGAGGGTTTGAGCACATCCTTGGACCGGGAAGTAGGCCCTGAGACGAGTTAAGTCTCTTTTCTAACCTTGTAAGAGGTAATTAACAAAATAGGTGAACCTAATCAACATTATATTTGTTAATGGCTACATACGCCGGAAGTGACAAGAGTCCGTGCGTAGCTACTATTCATGCTTATGTCCGGGTAGATTTAGGTTCACGCTATGCTTTATTGATATTGTTGCTTATTTATGCCTACTAATTGCCTAGAGTATAGCTGAGGTTGATGATTTCGACATTTGTAAAGTTTCTAGTTGAATTTCTTATTTTGAAATGAATTTAGGGGTATTATGATAACTTGAGAAAATCTATATTCAACCGCTTCGCAAGTATATTTCGTGAGCGGGGTAAATTTTCACTACTCTTATGGGAGCGGGCCGTTCGCCTCGGCAAATTAATTGATGCATCTATGGTTCAGGTCGTTCGACCTTCGGCAGTGCACAATATATGTATATGTATATTTGGATCGGGCCGTCCGTCATCGGCATAATTCGTGTGTACAGATATTGGAACCCCTTTTATAATTAATATTGTTTCACGGGCTTGAAATGTGGAAGGATTAGATAAGAGAAATGACTTGGTTCCTACTTGAAATAAAAGGATTGTTTACTTACTTTTCCTGCTTTGAGTTTTATTATCATTTTATATATCATGTTTAATTAGAACTTCATTGTATTACATTTTTTACCATAATAAGTGTCGAATTCGACCCATCTTCACTACTTCTTCGAGGTTAGACTAGATATTTACTGGATATATGTTGTTTGTGTACTCATGCTACACTTCTGTACTTGATGTGCAGGATCCGAGGCAGGTGCATCTGGATATCAGTCCGGCGCGCTCGCTTGACTTCTGGTTCGAGACTACATGGTGATCTGTCATTCCGAGCCGTTTTGCAGCAGCCGAAGTCTTTATGTTGTTTTGTTCTGTCTATTTTATTTCAGACAGTAGAGTAGTAAATCTTTTGTATATTCTACTAGTAACTCGTACTCTTGTGACACCAGATCCTGGCACACACACTAGCAGATTCTTGGTTTTGGTTTATTTCATTGATCATGATTGCACTTATTAGTTTTCGTGTTACTTATTTCTTTAAATCCATTACTTCTTGAACCTTTTTAAAAATTTAAGGAAAGTTTGATTACTTGAAAAAATCTTTAAAAGTGAATCACATAGTTTGCTCATTGTTGGCTTGCCATCACGATCTAAAATGAAATTTGATCGTGACATTAACCATCCGCTAGATATCTGAAACCTATTGATTTACTAATTTGAATTCTATGTCAGGTAAGCCTAGTATAGAGTGTAAAACGCTCTCTACCATAAAAATTCTCCATTTTTATAACTTGAATCCGATAAGAAAAGTTGGGGGTACAAATGCAAATGCAACTTGTCAAACTAGTTGAGCTGAGAATAGAAAGAAAGTGAACTATCACACTTAGTGATACATTTGCTCATGCCTCGATCTAGAAAATACGTGATTTGTATAATTTATTTTTCATTTTATACTTTAAGATTTAATAAGTAACTTTTAGAAAGTCTGGTATGTATTGAACTAAGCATAAGTGATTGGTAAAAGTTGTTTCCAAATTGAAATTTGCTTTAGATTTTGGGCAATTCAAATATAAATATCAGTAAGTACCAAAAAAATTATTGTCTTGTTTAGTAATGATATGAACTACAATAATTATGAAATGTCATTGAATTATGAATTTGGATGGAAAAACACTTATGATACAAAAGAAGTTTCTATGTTCACTACTATCCATCTCATTTTGTGACTATCAAAGGATGTGGTGCAGTTGATGAGATTGCACTTCCTTTAATCAGAGTTTTCGGGTTCGAGCTCTGGGTATGGAAAAATTTTAGGTAGAGGGCGCTTTCCCTGGAATGGGGCCCTAAGCGGCGGGAATCCGAATATAGTCTAGCTCCAATACGGGTACCGAAGATCGGGTGAAAAAAAAATTCATTTTGTGTGACGTACTTTGATTAGGCACGAATTTTCAATATGTAAGTAAGATTTTTTAAATTTGTCATCTTACAGCTTGTTCGGATGATTGTTACATATCGTCATAATGTATTGTATTGTATTGTATTGCATTGCATTGTATTTCACACAAAAAAGGTGATTCGCTAATTGTGAAAACAAAATCTTTGTAGAGTGTTAGTCACCCTCTTGGAAAGAGCGTGAATCATACTTGTAATAGGGCAACTATCAGTACCTTAATCTACTGCCATGTGGCAGAAGGAGAAAGGCTGTATCTTTGTGACGTCATACGTGTGCCAATGGCTGGCGTCACTGACTTAAGTCGCCTTGAGGATTTCATATCAAGTCGGGTTTAAGCCTGCGGGTCCAGCTAAAACTCCAAAACCCAAATGGTCCAGATGCATGAATTGCCATCATGTCAAGCAAAATTTGAGAGATATTCCCAGAAATGTCCTAATTTCTACTTTCTTCCTTAACATGGCTTACATGTCTATTTTTTTTTTTTTAACAGCTTGCATGAACTTTATTAATTTCTCGGGGTATTTACTATATTTCAGCTATTATATATAGTATTTCATTTGGAATGCTTAAATATTACCTCTGAACTATCGGCTTACGGTTAAAAATATCCTTCGTTCACCTTTCGGTCTAAAATGCACTTGCCGTCTCAAGCTAAAATCAAAAAATTATAGGAATAATTCTTTACCCTAGACTCTTGATACTAAATGATAGTATTGAGTGAAATTTTTAGGGTTTGGCTTTGGGTACGAGTCCAAAAACCTTAACATTTTGGTGAGTTTATAATTTGGGTCAGGATTTTAAATTGGACTAGTGAGAAAATGCCAAGTCATATTTATACATACTTTTTTATTAATTTATTGTTGACAATTAGTCATAAGGGTAAAATTGGGCCAAAAATATACGACAGATGCATATTTAGATCGACAGGTGGACAAAGAGTATTTTTCCCTAAGCCAATAGTTTAGGGGTAGTTTTGGTCCTTTTTCGTATTTTATTTACAGCAAATGTCTATCTTTTTGAGAGATTTTAGAGTTTGTTACTTTGTGGCTTAGTCACTTTTTCCCTATAAATAGAGGAGTTTTATTCAATTGTAATTCCTCCCAAATCAATAAGAATTCTCTCTCTCTACTTTTCTCTGCAATACTCTTATTCTTCTTTTATTATTTTATAACACGTTATCAGCACGAGACTCTAACCAATTGAGTAGAGGACTATTATTTTAATTTGTAGATATACTATTAATTAGTTATTTAATATTTGAGAAATTAAACAACCCACGAAGATAAAATATGGGAATTTGTGTGAGGCTCTTGCATGAATGCATTGATATTCCTATACTAGGCATATGCTTTGGTCACCAGGCTTTGGGATATATGTGCATGGTGCTCAACTTGTACATAATATTGACCATAATGATTGTCAATTGTTCAATGAACTCCTTTCAGGAATAAATTCTGAATTTAAAGTAGGTATTTACCTTATTTTTTTTCTTTTGAATTCTTGAGAATCTATAATTTGACTTTAATATAAGCAAAAATAATAAATATAATTATAACTCTAATTGAGTTTGTAAGAAAATATAACCACCCGAAGTGATAAAATTTTTATGCCTTTCCATGATCAAATGTATTATGTTTGTGAGCACAAGAAGTGAAAATCCGCCCCGTTGAATTTGCTTTATTCTCGTTCCCTTAAGAGAATGTGATAGAATTATGTGATAAGTCTGAATTAATACCGAAAAATTATTATAAATGTCATTATTATGATAATGAGAACAATAAGAATTCTCAAAATAATCATTCACTCTGTGAAAGTGATGTTTGTCATCAATTTGACATGAGATTTTATATAGCACATATAGATGATTATGGTTCATTCATGATGTGATGTAGCAATATGTGATTTATGAATAAATATTCATTTCAGGACTTCGCCTGCGAGACCGTAGCTATGAGCCCCCTACACCGTCTCCAGAGGTAGTGCATTATGATCGCTATGGCAGGAACACCATAGTCTCTGTGGGTAACGAATAAGAGTTATTTGTTATTTTTGCATTTATTATTTTAAAGTATTTTTACAAATATATTCATGTATTTTTATTTTTAAATTGTAGGTTCAAGCCGGATAAGCAGATTACGAAGATAATCACTAATGCGATCAAAATGCTGTATGATGGCCCTTGTGCGACTTGGACTAATTTTCTATACTCACCGAATGAGCAAATTTTCAATCAGTTTAACATATAAATGTTCTTTTAAGCAGTTTAATAATTTATATTTATAATATTTCTATCTAATAATTAACTTTTGAAATACAGAGCAAGTGTGATGGAAAGACCATTATAGAGAGGAAGTGGCTGCAAATTTTTATTATAAAGCCCGCAAGAGATTGTCGGATCATTTCTTGGATGGTAGAAAGAAGAACAAGAGGCCTGACTGGTTTCTGCAACATTTATGGGATGATTTGTTAAGGCAATGGAAGACCGAGGATTTCTTACAGAAGAGCGAAAAAGGAAAGTAATCTCGCTTATCCGAGAAGGGAGGCTCCTTGCACACTTGGGATGCTATCAGCATAGGGACAATAAGAAGAAGAATTGTAATTGTCTAAATTATTTAACTTTTCTAAGTATATCAGTTCTGTTTATTAACTAAATTAATTTTTCAGGAAAAAAAGTATTGGCGTCCAATGAGCTATGATGATCAATTCAAGGAGACCCATATTTTAAAGAAGAAGAAAGAAGGGGATAGAGATAGGTGGGTCGAGGAACGAGCAGAGACTGCATATATAAGCTTTCAATTTTCTTTAAGTATTACAATATACTTTATAATAATTTTTAAAAACTAATTAAATTTAAAATAATGTAGGGTCGCTACCAAAGTAACGTAGAGGAATTCATTCGTAGTGAACCAGCTGGTGAATCGGGAGAGCTAACCCAACCTTCTGATGTGGATGCTGAAAGAATATGGTTGGAGGTTGTTGGCGGTCTAAAAAGGGGAAGTATACGGGCTTCCTGAGAAAAAATTCCTTCGCTATAGGTGTGGAACGCAAGGAATAGGGACTTTCTCACATGGCGAGGAAATTAAAAGGGAGAGCCTCTCAGCTATGCGGGAGACGGTGACAAAGCTTACATCCGAGCTAGAAGCGACCAAGGAGAAAGAAAGGATTAGAGATGCTCAATTCCTTGATATGCAAGCTCGGATCAGAACTCTCTTTTCTACTGGAGCTATTCTGTTGCCCCGATCTCATGAGTCATCGCCAGAGGCTCGACCTCCGCGTGATTGTTCCTCCCGTCCTCCCCATGATCGTTCCTTCTGTCCGACCCATGATCGTTCTTCTTGTCTTCCACAAGACCGTTCTCTATACTGTAGATGAAAGTTTATCAGATGATAATGATGATGTTGTAGAAAACACCCCTTGACCAATACTTTGATATACTTTGAACTAAACTAATAGAGTTAGTTTTGAATTAGATTGAATAATTTTGAACTTGTTGTAATTACTTAGTTTTTGCTTGGTTTTGGATTGTGATATTTAATTTGTTAGTTTTAAAGTATTAATTGGATGTTTGGTTGTTGTTGTTTTGTTGGATGTTTCGTTGGATTTGTGGTGAATTAGGGGTTGTACGTGGTGAATTGGTGGTTATTAAATGTGAATTGGGGGTATTGATATGTTGTTTCTATTTGGCAGGTGGTGTAGCTACCAAAACAGACATTTTTTGCCAATATTAATCCCAGAACGGCCAACCTTGGTTGGTATCTAATTAAAAAAAATTTAATTGCAAATTACCGACCAATGTTGGTCGGTTAACGCACATTGAATTCCCAGAAATTCAACATTACCGACCAACTTTAGTTGGTAAGTTGACTGCCCTGTCCAATTTACCGATCAACGTTGGTCGGTATTTTTAAATTTGAATTATTTATAAAAAAAAATATATACGACCAAAACTGATCGGTAGGCAAAATTAATAAATTTAATACACCGACCAAGTTTGGTCGGTAAAATTAAATTATTAAAATAATATTTCGATCAATGTTGGTCGGTAAGTCAATTAAATTATCAGATGGCCGTGTTGAGCATATCGACCAACGTTGGTTGGTAATTTCCGACCGACTTTGGTTAGTACACTTTTCCGACCTTCAAAATACGGACTACACGTTAATGGTCGCATTATGGACGATTATTGGTCATTACCAACCTACTTTGATGGGTTTTGTGAACGAATTTTCCCGAATTTCTAGTAGTGTATTATTTATATTCCTTGCTTCCTGTACAGCTCGCATAGTTTTCTAACGATCTCTAGAGAAAAAGATACAGTTTCAATGATATTCGCCATATATTTAGTGGCCAAACCAAAGTAAGGGACCCCAAGACATTTTTTACAAGAGTTTAATGAGAAAAGTAATAAGATAGAAGTAATAGTTTTTAGGATGAGTTTATATATAGTAGCTTAAGGAGCTACAGTAAATTTTGTTGTGATTCTAAGTTCAAAATGTGTGATATACACTTTCATATATCTAAGTTTAGGGCACAGAATATATTTTGGATACTCCTATTAAATATGACTTTTATTATGAGTTGATAATCATGCATGCTTGCACAAAAAGTTTTACCAAAACAAATTTTATATGAAAGTCATATTCTTATTGCCAAATTATAATACATGAAGAGGAAGTTGACAACGTGTTCGCAAGTCAACCTTACAATTGTAACTAATTAAAATTGAACAATCGAGTAAGTCAATTTGAAAACTTTTGACTTTAAAACATATATATTAAAAAAATTCATTTTCATGGATCCTATTCGCAAGTACCAACTTGAGGGACCCTTTAGCTAACTAGACAGTTGTCAAAATTGATGCTATTTGGTGTTATATATTATTACTCTGGCGTGGCCCAAAATTTAAATTATGGGATCAGTACATTTCAGATATTGAATATATAAACCGCTCAAAAAAAAAAAAGGTGATACAGTATACATACCACATTATCCCTCTTTATTTTTCACACCTGCATGTGGTTCAGGGTGTGTTTGTACGACGGAAAATATTTTTTTTATTTTTTTATTATTTGGATGCACAAAATAATTTAAAAGATGTTTTTTTAGATATCATATTTTTTTGAAATTGGACGAAAATGACTTTCCTAGAAAAAGTTAGAAAAATATTTTACAAAAACTCTATCTACTCTCACATCTAATCCCTCCCCCTTCTCTCGCCTAACCCGCCTCACTCTCCAAAAAAGTTTTTTCCTCGGATTTCAGTTTTTTTCTTTTCCTTCACCGCCCACTCCACCCCTGCAAAAAAAGAAAGAATTACTTTTTTTTTTTGTATTTTTAAATTTTCTGTTTTTCCGTTTTCCCCCACCCCCAGCAAATTTTTTTTAAATATATTTACAATGCTGGCTTTTTTATTTTTTCGGTTTACAGGTTCAAAATTTTACGAGTCCCAAAGTTATGAGTTCAGAGCTTCATGTGTTTGAAAGTTTGCGGTTTTAAAAATTATAGAGTTTACGGGTTCAAAAGTTTGAGGGTTCAAAAGTTTAGCGGTTCATAAGTTTATCAAATTTATGTGTTAGGAAGGTTGTTGGTTCGAAAGTTTATGGCTTTATGTTTATTGTATCTAAATTATTTATGAATACTCTTGAGAAGTTATTTTTTTTAATTTGCGTACCAAACACCAAAAAATAAATAAAATTATTACTTATTTTCCAAGAAAACATTTTTCGTTATACCAAACACACCCACAATGATAAATAGTTTAGCTTAAAACAAGATTTATAGGCCAAGACTTTAAAATTTATATTTCAAGGCTACAAGCAATCAATTTGGTTCACTTTCTAAGATATAAACAATAGAATTGGGTGATAATAATAAAAGAGAAAACAATTAAATTAGATGTAGAGAAAGCGAAGAAAATTCTTTTGAGATTGCTTTTTCACGGAGATCTCGTCTTGCTTAATAATTAGTTCATGTTATAAAATAATAAAAGAAGAAGAGTATTGCAGAGAAAAATATAGAGGGAGAATTTATATTTATTTGGGTTGATTTATAATGGGGTAAGATCTCTCTATTTATAGGGGGAAAATAACTTAACCACAAAGTAACAAACTTTCTAAAAGATAGACATTCACTCTAATTACAATTCTATTCATAACACTCTCCCTTGAATGTCTATTCAACAGATAATGTGTCTTTCTTTACCTTAACTAAAATAAAATCTAGTGGAAAAAAATTCTAGTAAAGGAAAAAAAGTACACATGTTTACAAATACGCCTTTTGGTTGCCTTATTAAAAACCTTGCAAAATAACCCAGTGGGACAAAGCCTTATAAGGCAAAGAGAGTACAACGCGCATTAACTCCCTTGATGAGAGCATCAATTCACATCTTTGAGCTTTCGCATTCCAATCTTGTGTACTAGCTTCTTGAAGGTTGAAGTCAGCAGAGATTTGATGAATAAATCATCTATATTAATTTCAATGAATATGTTGCACCTTGAAAATCCTCGCTATCACACTATCATGCTTATAGAGAATTGATAATTCATTCCACGTAACATTTTCTCAAATGTTTATCATCTCTTCCCCTCATGTTAGAAAAACTAACTTACTTCCTCAACTTTGGGAACCCATCTTTATACGTTACAGTATTAATTAAAATATACACCTCACATCAATAATAGTAAGATGGAATTATTTGGTTCCTGACCCTGAACCAATTGTGAGGGGAGAATGTAATATACTTTCGTGTATAACATATATCAAACTGATATAGATAACTTTGTTCTCATAAGCAATAGTTTAGCTATTAAGTGGATGCAGTCAATAAATTATTTTACTAAACCAGTTGTGATGTAACCAATCTATCAAGATGAATTGTCTTGAATAGAAAATCTGAAAATTATGCTCTAAATTAAATTATTAAGCAAGTTATCTGGCAAACACCCTGTTGCAGGTTAATAATAATCGCACATGTAACCATCTCATAGATGCATCTTATGTGTTATACATGGCAGGTGAATGAGCTGATATTCACCTTTGATAAATTTCAGAATTCAATGGATTCAATCCCAATTTTAGTTGGTATAATAATCGTGTGGTCAAGCAAAACAAGAGAATTCATAAATAATCTTCTTCAACACTTACCCATGTTGATTCTCATTTATTATGCACATCATACTTAAATCAAGATTGATCAACATGCCATGCTTGATAAAATTGTCTGTATTAGTAAACTTCAAGTTTACATCATGACATGTGCAATTGTTAATTAAACTCCCAGTTTATTATGACATGAGTTTTATATTAATAAACATCCAGTTTACTGTGTCGTGTAATTTTACCTTTTTTTTTTGTGTTGTACAAATTGGAAAATAAAACAGGTAGCTTTTCATATACATATTATCCCGCTACAAATTGTAGTAATAGAAGATATCAAATCTTTCCATTATTTATAGTTTTGATTTGACCAACCGCTTTCGCGAATACTTTAGAAACTCAATTAAGTTTCTTTGAGATTTACTACAACATAATGCCTTATCGATAATCAATTTTATTTCTCCAAAATAGTATAACTGGCTCTTTCAGAGCTCTCAATTAATTTTATACTACCAAATATTCATCAATATCTACATGATGAATATCTCCTTTAAGGAGAAAGTTATATTATTATGGTCATGGTCAAAATCATTATAGGCAAGATATGTTATTTTCATTACTTTTGCCCTGTAATAATAATACTGCCATAATATTTTGGGTATAATCACAATGGTATGTTATCAATGACCATTCATGCCATAATAATGAAATTATTTTCTTATTTCATCTCAAGACTCCTCTTAGAGGTGAGTGTGGTATATTCACTACCACTAGCACTTACATATTCTTCCAAGAATGAATACGTATTCATAAATCAGATGTTGTCACATTCACATCATGAATTGACCATAATCATCTATATGTGCTTTACAAAATCTCATGTCAAATACATGACAAAAATTACTTTCATAGAGTGAAGGATTATTTTGAAAATCCTTATTATTCTCATTATCATAATGGAGGCAATTATAATTTCGTCTATTGCCATGTCCACATCCATTGATACCCTCACGGTAATAATTTTATCTTCGTTCAGACTTATCACATACTGCTATTATATTCTCTTAAGGAAATGAGAATGAAGCAATTCAATGGGACATATTTCCATTTCTTGTGCTCGTAATCATATATGATTAGATCATGGCATAAAAATTATACCACTTCAGGTGGTTATAATTTCTTTATAAACTCCAATGGAGTTATAATCAAAATTTATTGTCTTTGATTGTATTAAAAATCAAATTGTATAATTTTAAGAATTTAAAAGAGAAAAATAAAGTAAAATGCTTACCTTAAATTCAGAATTTAATCTCGTTTCCAAACTCGGTGCAATTAGCACAAAAGCAACTTATGAAACATATTTCATCAATCGAATTTGAAAATTCTTGATTTGTCAATTCGTTGCTATCATCACATAATGCAACTAATCACACCAAATTAATTTCTATGAGGAATGAATTTCCACTACAGGATGAGTCAAATACATCTAAATTATTGATGAGTCTCTCGATCCAACGGCTTAGCTTCAAAAGCCAAAACCCAATGATTCATCATTTTAGTCTCTACGCAATTGGTTAGAGTCTCGTGCTAATAACGTGTTATAAAATAATAAAAGAAGAATAAGAGTATTACGGAGAAAAGTATAGAGGGAGAATTCTTATTTATTTGGAATAATCCCTCTATTTATAGGAAAAAAATGACTTAGCCACAAAGTAACAAAATCTCTAAAAGATAGATATTCACTCTAATTACAATTCTATTCATAACAGTTCAGTATGTAACCAAAAAGTATTCTAGAGTTTTTTCAAAGAGAGTACAAAGTGGGAAAAATATGGTTTAGATAATATAAAATGGCAGAATACATCGGCAGACCATTAAACTTCTCCTCGCTTTTCATTATGACACTTAATCTTGCGTATGTTCCATTTAAACACTCCAATCACATCTCAAATGTGTCATTTAGACACAGCTTGGTGATGTGGCATAGTGCGTGTATTACACCATCTTTCAGAGTGTGCGAGAGCAATTTTTCTTTTTAAATTTTTTTCTCCTATTCTTTGCGCTATTCTTTTTGCGCACCATTATCTCTTTCTTTCGCACACCAGATGACTCGCAAATTCGGCCAAACCTTCCTAAATCCAATCAACCAAACAAATCATTTTTAGAACTCATTTTATTTATAACAGCACATAAATGAAGAAACAAAAGGTGTAGAAGAAAGAGGTCAGGCGGTTTCAATGGTGGTCGCTGGAAAGTTTATACACCGACCAGATCTGAAAGTGGCAAAACCAGCCGTCAGCAGCTGCTACTCCCACGGGGGAGAACACCAGAGCAACTGTGATGGAGGTAGCGACAAAAAAATGAACAATAAGATTCACATCTCAAAATATTTCGAGGAACCTTCATTTTTTCCAACGAATTTTGTGAATACAAAGAAGAAGAAAATCAAGTTTGAACTATTCAAAAGTTTTCGCCCAAAACTACAACGTGAAGAAGAAGAAGAAGAAGAAGAAGAAGAAGAAGAAGAAGAAGAAGAAGAAGAAGAAGAAGAAGAAGAAGAAGAAGAAGAAGAGGAAAAATGGTCAAATTTTTGGAGAAGAAGATAGTTGGTAAAGAAATTGCCGGAAATTAATTTTTCCGGCGAGGGGTCGTTAGGGAAGATGATGGTGGGGTGGAGTGGGTTTTCGGTTTTTTAATTAATTTTGCCGGAAATTAATTTTTCCAGTTGCCATGGCTTTTGCAAATATTTAGTTTTTTTTCAAAAAACTTTTAAAAATTTGGTCAAACAAAATCCATGTGTCCCAATCTTATTTGTCACTTTGGCATGTGATATACACACACCTTTTATGTTTGGTTGCCAACAAATTCTGTGTCTAAGTGATACATTTGAGATGTGGTTGGAGTGTTCAAATGGAACAGACTCAAGATTAAGTATTATAGTAAAAAGTGAGGACCAAATTTAATAGTCTGCCGATATATTCTGCCATATAAAATCTCTTGTAATCGTCTTGTAGTATCTCGCCGAGAAATTTAATTGTGTGCCTCATACAACTGATATTAGTTGTGTGAGGTTCCTTTTTGTCTCACAAATTTGTGAACCCTATCTTATATTTCTTGGTCCAAAAAACTGTAAGACAAAAAAAATACCTCATACAACTAGTGTGAGTTGTATGAGACCCAAAATAAAATTTTCCTATCTCGCCTATCCGCTGCCACTATTAGCAGCGGATAGGCGAGGTAGGAAAATTTTATTTTGGGTCTCATACAACTCACACTAGTTGTATGAGGTATTTTTTTTTGTCTTACAGTTTTTTGGACCAAGAAATATAAGATAGGGTTCACAAATTTGTGAGACAAAAAGGAACCTCACACAACTAATATCAGTTGTATGAGGCACACAATTAAGGCGAGATAGGAAAATTTATTTTGGGTCTCATACAACTCACACTAGTTGTATGAGGTATTTTTTTTGTCTTATAGTTTTTTGGACCAAGAAATATAAGATAGGGTTCACAAATTTGTGAGACAAAAAGGAACCTCACACAACTAATATCAGTTGTATGAGGCACACAATAAAATTTCTCGGCGAGATACTACAAGACGATTACAAGAGATTTTATATGGCAGAATATATCGGCAGACTATTAAATTTGGTCCTCACTTTTTACTATAATACTTAATCTTGAGTCAGGATCTGTAACCGGCAAGTAATGTCAAAATTTGTCTTATTCGGGATTGACTGATTTCTTCTTTATCTGTACATGAGGTTTTATGAAAAATATTCTAGTGTTGACTCCTTAGTGATCCCTATACAAACGCTTTTCGTTATCAATGATCTCCATTCAATTGATCTCGAATTCATTCTTTAGACAATCTTCTGATCCATCGGTTGTTTATGTAAATGTAGTTTGACATCGTCCACCATGTGTCATTAGTTGATTTGTCCACATGGTGAGTCCACTTGTTACCATTACAGTAAAGGCTGTCATTCTATGTTTTTTTTTCTCATTTTCGAGGAAAATTTATTCCATAGTTTAGCCTTTCGTCGTTGTTTACCCTTAAAATCGGATAACAATTAAACTTATAATGTGGTTTAAAGAACACGTGATTTCACCTAATACCATCTGATAAATATAAAAATTAATAACGAAAATCAACAATAAAGTAAGGCAAACCAGTGTTGAAATGCAGTTCAACCCTTGAACTAGAGTGTCCTCGAACTGACTGATACTAAAGTAATGAAGCAGAAAGTAAACTGATGAACAAGAGAATATAAGCGAGAGAGTGTGTTATATTGCTTTGATATGTGTGAATAATGTGTGTTACAAATGATCAGAACTCCCCTTTATATAATAGAAGAAATCTATTTATGGTATAATTCTAATTACAGAAGGAAATCCCATGATTTAGCTAATTAATCGTTCTTTATCTGATCCGTTCTGAAATTTCCGCCATGATCTTCGACTAGTCACAAATATCTCGCCTTTCCGTTATTACGCAGTCTCCGATCTTTCTCGATGTCTACCTTGTCTGCTCTCGATCCTTATTGGTCTCGATCTTGGTAGGTACCTTGAATCCTGGACTAAGTACCTTATCATCATTTCTCGATCTGATCTATTACGGGACCGATCTTCGATCCGTCCCTCTACTCTCGGTTAATCAATAAAATTGGGTAGGCCCGATTTTAACCGTATACAGATAGTCCCATCGTTTTTTGGGATGTAATGACAAGAAACGAATTGAATCTTCGACCTCTACCCCGATTTTTCATGACGTCACATGAGGTCATCACCGTGACATAAGCGACAGAAGTGACCGAAACATCCCGTCGATATAGTTCCCCAATCATTTAATGTGTGTCAGTTGGTGGTCGACCACTAGTGGTTTCGAACCGTCGCCGCAAAACCCATAAACAGGCCTCTTTTCCACTCTTTCAGACTTTACCTTCAAACTCTTTTGTTCTAGCCTTCAGAGTTCTTTGCAATTTTTCAAGTTTTTCATCTGCAATCTACAAGTTCCACTGTTAACCTATTCTCAAAATACCAGATATTATCATCTTCATCCATCTTTAAACTCAAAACCAAATGGTGAAAACGTCAAAAACTATGCCTTAGAAGGAAATTGCCTCATCTTCTCAATCGGCCGGCGGGAAAGCGCTGGTGGAGCCACGCCTTGAGGAATGTATTCTTGGGGGATGTGTTATTAGCTCCGATTTCAAGATCAAGAAAACTTCGTCGGTACCCCATCGTTGCGAGCCGGTATCGAGATACATATGCTCAATACCTAAGAGCTTCCTTGATAAATTGAAGGAGGGCTGCGACTGGCAGAATAAGGAGGTCATGATACCGGCCCCCGAGGAAGGTATTACTACCCACGTGGAAGGGTACCTGAATGTTTACAATTACCCTTTCACGTTGGGTCCTCTTGACCCAATAATCGTGGACTTCTGCAAAAAGTATCAGGTGACCCTCGGTCAGATTCACCCCTCCTTCTGGAGGATCGTCATATTGCTCTGATTTTTCTCGAGCAAAGTCGACGGGCTCCCCTTCACCCTCGACTACCTCATCAGATTATATATCCCTCAGCTTTATCGAGGTGGGTTAATAAAGGTCCAACCTCAAGCCACCAAATTTTTCATCTCCACCATAGACGAGGACAAGGATCGAGGCTGAATAGGTCAATTCGTCGGGGTGAAGAACTCGGACCTAATTCTGGCCAAGAAGATGCCATTTCCCGAGAAGTGGAATATGAAACGTAAGTATGATCCCCTTCTATTTGTTACTTGGCTTCTCTGCTTTCTCAGCCTGATGTTCTTTTTCGATGTAGTCGTTGACTGGATGCATGGTGCCATCCCTGACCTTAAGAGCTGGGCCAGGGACCTAGTCTCGACATCGACGTATGTTGATGGCGCGACTTATCAAAGGGACGATGGGAAGCCAAAAATCATGGTAAGCCCTCTTTCATGTGTTTGATGATTTCGTTAAAATGTTTTTCCCACACTTACTCAATTTCCTTATACAGGCCTTGGCAAAGATGCAGTCATGAGGCCCTTGTCTGGTGAGGAGGAGACTTCGACTCTGGTCCCGAAGCTGGTGAAAGAGACAAAGAGAAAAAGGACCTCAACTTCCAAGGATCCAGAGCCCAAGAAGAGAGGGGCTCGTAAGCCCAGGAGAAAATTATCCTTCTGATCGAAGAGTCAGTTCGAAGCCTGAGGGAGGAAGATGAAGAAGAGGATAAAGACGAAGATGACTCCGGGCTGATGGCCCGAGTGAAGATGAACACCGAGCCCTAAAGGCCACTGAGTCGGTGAAGGTTTCAAAGACTCCAACTCGAGATGAGGGGGTCTTGGAAAAAAATTTGGGCGAAGTCCCGGAGTCGTCGAAAACTGAAGATGCCTCCCACTGTAGTGAGCAAACGGCGGGTACGGCTGTAGGGGCTGGTCTAGAGGCCCCTCGAGATGGAGAGAATTCCCCAAGTGACCCATTTGGGGAAATAGAAATTGGAGGCTCCACTTCGCTCCCTTATTTCTATGAGGGGATGATTCAGGAGGCTCGGGCCTTGAAGACTCCCTCCATAGAAGGAGCACGCGGAAGGGAGGACCCTTTCCGTGATTGGTCGAAGATGCTACCGGCCTGCGTGACTTGGAGATCTCGAGGAAGGATTCGGGCGAGGCATCGAGTCTTTTCAATGAGGCACAACAACCTCTGAATCGGGTAAGTCTTAACTCCCCTCGTTGATATTACACATGTGTTTATTTTTCTTTTCCTGTCTAATTTCCTTTCTTCTTTCTGTATAGGACTCGATACTCCATCAAGAGGTATTTTCCAAATCCCTAGCAGAGCTGAGCCAGTGCGAGGCCGATCTTCAAGGACTTACGGAGGAGATAAATGGCCTCAAACTTCTCAGCGGGAAAAAAGAAGAAGAGATCAAGGACCTCCAAGCCGAGTTGGCCACGGCTCATAAAGATCAAACCGACCTGATTGAGAAGGTAATGAAAATCTTAAAATCTAATGGCATCGGTTCGGGAACGAGGCTAAAGCTTAAATCTCATAGGTTCAGCAGAAGCTCGAGATAATTAAGCAGTTTCACGAAGAGGTTGATACGATGAAGGCGGAGACCTTGGGATGGAAGCAAAATATGGACCGCGTTGCTTCAAGAAGGAAGTTGCTCGAGCCCAATTGTCATAGGCTAAAAATCGGCTTCAAGGAATGAAGGAGAAGAGCTCCTCTCAGGCTAAGAAATAGAGGAGCTCGAGGCTCGGTTGGCCACCGAACTTGAAAAGGCCAAATTTGAGGCAGAAAAGGCTAAGGCTGACGCGGAGGCGATCGTGGCCATCTATCGATCTGATGTTGAAGCTGCTCAAACCCAAGAAAGAGAAACTGTCGAGGCCGCCCAAACTCGAGCTCTTTGGGTTGCCGAGCTCGCCAAGTGCCAATCTCGGAGGGAAACTCTCGAGGAGATCCATGCTCGAGGTTTCGATCTTACTGATGAGATAAAGAAGGCCAAAGTGCATGAAGACGATGCTAAGGCGCTGGTCTCCGATGATGATGATGATGATGTCGGGAGCGAGAGAAAGTCTGAGAATGGGGGGGGGGGGATGGAGAAGAAGTTTTCCCCGGGGAAAATTAGGAACCTTAGGAGTTTTCACTTTTGATCTTTTGTGTAGGATCCTGATCGGACCTTGTAAATATCCTTATATATATAAAATATCTCTTTTTTTCCGACTTGTCTTTGTTTAATTTTTTTCCTTATGAAGATTTTGTTTCATTTATGCCTTATGAAAATTTCGTTCATAAGTTCGAGGCTTAGGCAATTTAATCGAAGACGGACCAATATAATTTTTATAACCGAGTTAGAACTTGCTCAAACTCGAAGTAGAGCGACCCTTAGGTTTTATTTGAGTGAGGATGACTTCTCGAACTCAAAAAATAATATGGCCCTTAGGCTCTTGAATTAGGCTGATATGGCCTTAAAAATAATGACTTTTTTCCCTTTTCGACTTAAAAAAGTTAATCATATAAAAATTTGTTATGCCTTAGCATGAGATAAATTTATACCCATTAGAGTTTTCGAGGGTTGATGTTATCGAAACCCTTTGTTTCGTAATGCCTTAGCATGGAACAGAGAAATGGTTCGAGAGTTCGAACAGTATGGTACCCCTTAGGGTTTTCAGTGGTTGATGTTATCGAAACCCTTTGTAATTTTGCCGAGGGTAGAACTTGTTAAAGCGGTTTTATGAAAATATTCAAAGGCCTGTTTTATTACGGAATTGAGACGTTTCTGAACCGTGTTAATTTGGTCGTAGCCTTTAGCTTGGGATTTGCCTCTTGGGCTTATTTCCCTGTTACACTCCAAACTTGTTTGAAGTGTCAGTCCCTGAGCGGGGTGGCCGTGACCTATAAAATCGATGGTTGCCTTTTTAAGATCTTACGATCTCAAGGTTTTAGTAATTCGATCATGTCAATTTTTCAGACGGAAGTCCCCGAGTGTGGGGTTAGTTGTTCGAACTTTAGTTGTGATCGGCCCTTAAGCCTCTTTCCACAATAGATCACAAGTATGAGATTGTAAAGTAAAATTTTCTAAGGCATGAAATATTTGGCAAGGAAAAATACTTCTCTTAATAGATGATTATACATGCGTACATGTTTGATGTTAGGGCTCGAGTAATCTACATGGGCATGGTTCGTTCGACCGTTTGGCCCTTACATATTACCTATCGAGACCTTGTTGACACGAAGTAATTTTTTGTAACATTCGAGGGTGATGCCCCCAGTATTCGAGGTTGATTGTAAACAAGCCTCGGATACTGCTGAATTGCTCTAGGTTAGCACGAACAATGGTTGCCTCGTTAAAAATGTCGCCGAAAAAACCCATTTGGGACAAAAACCGGTCTAAGGAAAAAAGAGTGCAACGCGCGCTTTCAGACCTAAGGACTTTGTGTTAAAAAGTCCCTCGATATCTTTGATCGAACACCTGCAATTGGTTAATATAAAATATAAATAAAAATGAAGAAGGTCGTACCTTAACAATAATATCGTTTGAGGAGTGATATGTTCCAATTGTTTGGTAATTGCTCATCGTTCATCGTGCCAAGTTTGTAGGATCCTTTTCCGACGATATCGAGGACCTGATATGGTCCCTCCCAGTTTAGGCCAAGTTTTCCTTCGTTCGGGTTTCGAGTGTTGAGGGTGACTTTTCTCATAACTAAGTCCCCAATTTTAAAGTGTCGAAGGTTGGCTCTTCGATTGTAATACCTTTCAATCCTCTATTTCTGTGCGTCCATTCGAACGAGGGCGACTTCCCGTCTTTCATCTAGTAACTCGAGGTTTGTATTCATAGGCTCGTTATTTGACTCTTCCGTTACATACCGAAACCTGAGGCTAGGCTCCCCGACTTCGACCGGGATCAGAGCTTCGACACCATAGACTAAAGAGAACAGTGTTGCACCCATACTAGATTTCAACGTTGTGCGGTACGCCCAAAGGACCTCAGGCAGTATCTCTCTCCATTTTCCTTTAGCGTCGGTCAATCTTTTTTTAGATTATGAATGATGGTCTTTTTTGTCGATTCGGCTTGTCCGTTCCCACTAGGATGATATGGCGTTGACAAAATCCTTCTAAACTTGTGGTCTTCGAGAAATTTTGTCACTTTGTTGCCGATGAATTGCTTCCCGTTGTCGCATACGATCTCGGCAGGCCTCCCAAATCGGCATATAATGTGGTCCCAAATCAAGTCTATGACTTCTTTTTCGCTCACTTTTTTGAAAGCATGTGATTCAGCATATTTAGAAAAATAGTCAGTCATAAACAAAATGAATTGAGTTTTACCTGGGGCCGACGGGAGAGGGCCGACGATGTCCATTCCCCATTTCATGAACGGCCATGGGGATAAGACTGAGTGGAGTTTCTCTCTGGGTTGGTGAATCATCGGCACATACCTTTTACGTTTGTCTCACTTTTGAACAAACTCTTTTGTATCCTTTTCCATATCGTCCCAATGGTATCCTGATATGATGACTTTGTGAACCAATGACTCGGCATCAGAATGATTTCCACAAGTGCCTTCGTGAATTTCCCGTAGGACGTAGTCGGTGTCTCCTGGTCCCAAACATATCGCCACCATCGAACATTCTCCTATGCAGTGTTCCATCCTCGGCCAATGTGAATCATGCGTCCTTCGTGCGTAGAGTCCTCGATTCCTTAGAGTCCGATGGAAGCTTCCCGTTCTTTAGGTATTCAATATACTTATTCCTCCAATCCCAGGTCAGACTTGTGGAGTTTATTTCGGCGTGACATTCTTCGATTACTGACCTCGAAAGTTGTATGATAGTCCCCAAGCTAAGTTCGTCTCCTTTGACTGATGACCCAAATTTGCAAGGGCATCGGCCTCACTATTTTTTTCTCGAGGTACGTGTTGTAGGGTCCATTCTGTAAATCGATGTAGAGCCATATGTAGTTTGTCCAAGTACCTCTGCATTCAATCTTCTCGAACCTCGAAAGTTCTGTTGACTTGGTTTACCACAAGCAGGGAGTCACATTTGTCCTCGATGACCCCTACTCTCAAACTCTTAGCTAGCTCGAGACCTGCAATCATGGCCTCATACTTGGCCTCATTGTTATTTAATTTTGAAGTTTTGATAGACTGTCTAATTGGGTTACCTGTGGGAGGCTTCAAAATGATGCCTAGCTCGGACCCTTTCACGTTCGAAGCACCGTATCTGAAGAGGTTCCACACCCCCAATGAGGTACCCGATTTTAGTAACAGTTCCTTTTCGACCTCGGGTACGAGGGCTGGCGTGAAGTCGGACACTAAGTCTGCCAAGATTTGAGACTTGATGGTCGTTTGTGGTTGATACTCGATATCGTACCCGCTGATCTCGATGACCCATTTGGCCAATGGACCCGAAAGTTCAGGTTTATGCAAAATATTACGAAGGGGATAGGTAGTCACAACACAAATTGGGTGACACTGAAAATATGACTTTAATTTCCTAGAGGCGTTTATCAAAGCAAGCGCCAATTTTTTTAAGTGCGGGTATCGGGTCTCGGCCTCCCCTAGGGTTGGACTAACATAAAAAATAGGGAATTGCGTACTTTTCTCTTCTTGAACTAAGACCCCGCTTATCGCTATCTTTGGGATCGCTAAATATAAGTAGAGTTGCTCGTCCGCTTTCGGGGTGTGAAGCAATGGCGGGCTCGACAAGTATCATTTCAGTTCTTCTAAGGCTTGTTGACATTCCGGGGTCCACGTCTTAAGCAGTGAGAAGAACCGGTTGGTCTAATCTAAAGACCTCGAAATAAATTGACCTAGGGTGGCTATGCACCCTGTTAACCTTTGTACGACCTTAATAATATCCACGACCGTGATGTCTTCGATGGCCTTGATTTTATCGAGGTTGATCTCGATCCCCCGATTTGATACCATAAAATCGAGGAACTTGCCCGAACCGACCACGAATGCACATTTCTCTGGGTTTAGCTTCATGTTGTACTTTCTCAGTATGTCGAAAGTCTCCTGCAAATATTTCAAATGGTCCTATGCTCGCAGGGATTTAACTACCATGTCATCAATACAAACCTCTATTGATTTACATATTTGTTCTTCGAACATTCGATTTACTAGGCGTTGATAAGTAGCACCAAAATTTTTTAGTCCAAACGGCATTATGTTATAACAATAGGTGCCGTATTTAGTGATAAACGAAGTCTTTTCCTGATCCTCCGTGTTCATTTGTATTTGATTGTACCCGGAGTAGGCATCGAGAAAACTAAGGACCTCGTGGCTGGCCGTGGCATCGATCATGCGATCGACATTCGAAAAATGAAAGGAATATTAAGGGCATGCTTTGTTTAAATCCATATAGTCTACGCACATTATAATTTATTTCCCTTTATAGGGACTACAACTACGTTTGCTAACCATTCGGGATACTTTACTTCCCGAATGGATCCTATTTTGAGAAGTTTGGTTACCTCGTCCTTGATGAATGCATGCTTTACCTCGGATGGGGCCTTCTCTTTTGTTTTACTGGGCAGAACTTCGGGTCCAAGCTTAGTCAATGTGTAGTGTATCCGGTGGGATCCCTGTCATATCAAGATGGGACCAAGAAAAACAATCCATATTATCTACAAGGAATTTAATGAGTTTTTCCTTGAGCTCGGGGGTTAACACCGTGCCCAGGTATACCTTTCGCTCGGGTAGATATTCGATCAGTATGACTTGCTCCAGCTCTTCGACCATTGATTTTGTGGCGTCGGAGTCATCGGGAATTATGAAGGATCGGGGAATCCAATGTTCGTCATCCTCGTCCACCCCTTGTTCCTCCGATTGGGTCGAGGTTGGTACCTATGGTTGCTATTTAGCGTCCTGCTTTCCTTTGAACTCCGATCCCTTTGTTGATGAGAGTGTCGATACCGATATCACTTCATCGACCGCAAACATCTCTTTGGCGGCATGCTGCTCCGCATACACTATTTTTACTCCCTCTGTTGTTGGGAACTTGAGAAATTGGTGAAGAGTTGAAAGGACCACCCTCATGTTATGAAGCCAGGGTCTCCCGAGCAGGGCGTTGTATCTCATGTCGCCCTCGATCACATGGAATTTTGTTTCTTGAATGGTTCTAGCTATTTTTACTGGCAAAATGATTTCACCCTTAGTAGTTTCACTCGCTATGTTGAAGCCATTGAGAACCCGAGCTGCGGGCACGATCTGATCCTATAAGTCGAGCTTCTCCACGACCCTCGATTGAATAATATTGGTCGAGCTTCCTGGATCAATTAAAACATGTTTAACTTAAATTTTATCCATAAGAATAGAGATTACCAATGCATCATTGTGGGGTTGTGAGATCCCCTATGCTTCCTCGTAATTGAACAACAAGGTGCCTTCTGGTACATAGTCTCGAGTTCGTTTTTCCCTGGTGATCGATACCTTGGTGCGTTTGAACACGGGCTTTTGTGGAATATCGACCCCACCAACGATCATGTGAATCATGTGTTGTGGTTCTTCTTGTTCATTTTTCCTGTTTGCGTCCCTGTCTCTGAAGTGATTTTTAGCTTGGTCGCTCAAGAATTCTCGAAGGTGACCCTCGTTAAATAGAAGGGCCACCTCCTCCCTTAGTTGTCTGCAATCTTCGGTTCTATGACCATGGGTGCCATGGTATTTTCATATTTGATTAGGTTTCCTTTGAGCTGGATCGATTTGTAGGGGCCTGGGCCATCTAGTATCCTTTATCCATCCAATGGTTGATACAACACCCGATGCGTCGATGCCGAAGTTGTATTCTGATAGTCGTGGTGCTTCTGTGGGCTCGACATGTTTATCAAAGCCACTTTTACTCATGAGCCTTCGGGAGCTCTGTCCTTGATCATTCTTTCGATCATTTCGAACGGGATTACGTCCTGGGCCGCTGTTTCTATGATCTGTGATGTATGGTTGATACTGATCTCTATTCGATCGTGGGTCTCAATCAATGTCCCTTTGAATTCTGCCGACGGGTCTGTTTGGGTAAACAGAACTAGAAGGGGTCCCCAATTGATCATCCTCGACCCTGATCTTTGACTGGTACCAATTATGCACATCGGCCCAGGTAACCGCTGGATATTCAGTTAAATTCTGCTTTAGCTGCCGTGATGCTATCGAACTTCGTTTGTTCAAACCTTGAGTAAAGGTTTGAATAGCCCAATCATCCGTGACCGGGGGTAGGTCCATGCGTTCCATCTGAAACCAAAATACGAATTCCCTTAAAATTTCGTTGTCTTTTTGTTTCACCTTGAAGAGGTCCGACTTCCTATTCGCAACCTTTATTGCTTCGACGTGTGCCTTCACGAAGGAATCTGCAAGCATGGCGAAGGAATCGATGGAATTGGACGACAAATTGTGGTACCATATCATCGCCCCTTTCGATAAAGTTTCTCCAAACTTCTTCAGTAGAACGGGTTCAATCTCATCATTTTTTAAGTCATTCCCCTTATTGCGCATGTATAATAAGTGACATGCTCATTAGAGTCGGTGGTCCCATTGTACTTGGGAATTTCTGGCATGCGGAATTTCTTCGGGATGGGCTTGGAGCTGCACTTGGAGAGAAAGACTTTTGCACGAACTTCTTCGAATCCAAACCTTTTAGAATCGGTGGTGCCTCCAGTATTTGGTCAACTCTGGAGTTGTATGTCTCCATCTTTTTTGTCATTAGCCTCGATCTTCTTTTCCCCTGATTTGATTCGTTTAGTGAGCTCCTCAAGCATTTTCATAATGGCGGGGTCAGTGCCCGAGTCATTGGCGTTCGATCTTTCCGGTACAGACTCGGCCCTGTGAACAACTTCTAGTGGGGGCTCAGGTTCGACCCCACTCGGTGCACGAATTCTGATTTCGCAGTTCTATAGCAACTTGCTGAGCCTATAACATCTCAAATATCAGCTGAAGGCTAACTCCACCATCTTCTCCGCTATGCGTACCTCAACCACCTGATCGAACTTTCTTGCGTACACTACCTTCGGGATCAACACCCAGATTTGCATTTAGGTCGACATGTGAACTGACATCGATGGAATTTGCAATTAGTACTCCCTCGAGGTTAGCCTGAGGCACTTCGATCCTTGGGGAGACTATATTGTCGTTTTCCCCGTGAAATCCGAGGATGTTGTCACAATGTGTGGGTGCTACTTGTGAGTTTGACATGTTTATCCTGAAATCAAAAACACTTACGAGAACAAGCATAAAGTAGTGTGTTTTATCGGAATCAGTATTAAGAAATCACTATTTATCCTTAGCCCCACAGTGGGCGCCAAACTTTTACCCTTAAAATCGGACAATTAAACTTATAATATGGTTTTAAGGACACATGATTTCACCTAATACCAATTGATAAATATGAAGATTAATAACGGAAATCAACAATAAAGTAAGGCAAACCAGTGTTGAAATGCAATTCAACCCTCGAGCTAGAGTGCCCTCAAACCGACTAATATAAAGTAATGAAGCAGAAAGTAAACTGATGAATAAGAGAGTATAAGTGAGAAAGAGCGTTATATTGCTTTGATATGTGTGAATAATGTGTGTTACGAATGATCAAAACTTCCCTTTATATAGTAGAGGAATTCTATTTTTATGGTATAATTCTAATTACAGAAGAAAACCCCATGATTTAGCTAATTAACCGTTATTGATCTGATTTGTTCCGAGATTTCGCCATGATTTTCGACCAGTCACGGATATCTCGCCTTTCCGTTATTACGTTGTCTCCGATCTTGCTCGGTGTTTACCTTATCTAGTCTCAATCCTTATTGGTCTCGATCTCGGTAGGTACCTCGAATCCCGGACTCGGTACCTTATCATCGTGTCTCGATCTAATCTATTATGGGATGAATCTTCGATCCGTCCCTTTGATCTCGATTAATCAGTAAAATCGGGTATGCCCGATTTTAACCGTATACAGTCATCCTGGTCACATAATTCACTTGAAAAGCTTTCAAGCACTTAAAAAACAAACAATGATAGCAACAACAGAGTCTGTTGATATTTTTGGATTATCTATTCGATCATCTTCAATGAGATTTTTCAATAATGGCAAGATCGAGATCAAGTAGAAATCTATCGGTATTTTTATCCATATTCGATAAAATTCAATGAGATTAGTGTCCATATTCTTGTTATCTTGTAAGTTATCTGTAATTATTTTGTTTTGTTATTAGTAATTGCAAAGTCATTCCAGTGGGAAAATGAAATAAACTTACTCACATACAAACAAGGACTCAAATCAAGTACATGATATTCTAATTTATATTTCACCTTCAATTTTTTATTTTTTATTTTTGGTGTGTGTGCTGCATTCAAATTACTGCAAATCGATTGAGTTTATAAAGTTGAAAATACAATAATTAAGATCGATCCATCCAACTGAAGGGTTATTTGTTTTTTCTCATTATTAATTAGAGGAGAATGAGATTTGATAAGAGTCTTTGGCTGTGGAAATTCTAAGATTGAAACATATGATAAAGAAAGAAGACTTACATCGCACGTGCCTTGACATTTTAGAAAAAATACGAGGATTTTGTTCCTACACGACATTGACCTAAATGCTGGGAGGCCCCTACATTTGTGGAACAACAAGACTCGGAAAACATATTACGATATATATATATATATATATGTAAATTATATGGCCCCCTTGTGGCACATTCTCATTATGTATGTTCTACCGATAGGGCAAGATATATTATTAGTATATCAAAGATCCAGTAACGATGGAACTGTGGAAAAGAAAAGGTTTTCACGTAAGCTTTAGCTTCTCTTAGATATAAATCAATCAATCAATCAAGGGAAAAGTTATACGCACGTATTATGTTAAATGAGCTCGTCGTCTTTGTAGATAACATGAATCCTAGCATGATAACGTGCAAACTATGGGTGCAGCGGTATGGTTCTCAACCCCCTTCGTTGACCATTAGGTCACGCCCTTGCGTGCCCTTTCAAGTCTTTTATGAGCGGGGGATTTGTGTTTTGAAAACGCCTGTGATAACAGGAACAGTTAAATCAAAGTGCAGGTACAGGCTTCCCGTTTAGAAATTACATATATAAAATATTCTATGACTCGCTAGAAAAAAAAAATTAACAGATACCTAAAAAGTCATCATAACTGGAGATTCATTAGGTGTTATCAAAGCAAAAAAAAAACAAAAATCTAATACTGCTCTCCAGATGAGAACAAAAGGAGCTACAGAAGTATCAGAGGACAGAGGAGCAGCTTCAGTTAATAAATTCTACTTAATGTACAGGTATATGAGATAATGAGTTTAGTAATTGATCAAGAATGAAGCCAGCAGACTAATGCTCATGCTTGATGCGGGCCTTTAGTATTCCAGGGAGAGGAGGTGAGGTTGGAGTTGGACGCCTACCGGGTGTGTTTGACACTGATGTATGAGAGATTTGATGCTGGAATATGTTGGCCATACTGGAACTGGAACCTTCAGCTCCATCAGCAGATACATTCTGTGCAACAACATCATTCTTTTGCCTTCCGCAAAATTTCATTGCTTTGAGGACATAATTGTCATCATGCAGCTCGAATGGTGTGCTGGAATTGGTAACCACAATTAGTCGAATTAATGAAGGTTAAAGAAGTTGGATAACCAAATATTACTTTTGCCTTCCGCAAAATTTCATTGCTTTGAGGACATAATTGTCATCATGCAGCTCGAATGGTGTGCTGGAATTGGTAACCACAATTAGTCGAATTAATGAAGGTTAAAGAAGTTGGATAACCAAATATTGCAATGATGTTTGATACGCCGTAGGTCAAAGAAAGGATTTGACATTGCAAGAAATGGTATGAGCTCAAGCCACCCTGAACTTACTCAATAATTTTTGTTGTTTTGATATGTCAAAAGTTATGGAGTATTAATTAAACATCAAGTTGGTGTCAAAAGAATGTATAACTTGTTTATATGGCTCTGCCGAGTCATCCACACTCTCATTGAACACAAAATAGCACACACATTCAGAGGGTGCTAACCTGTTGAAGTCGAAATGCACCAGCTGCATATCTTCTGATATTTCCACTTCGACTGTGGCATGAGGACGAGTCTACAGCACCAAAAGAAATGTAAGAAGCATGATAACAACGAAATGCTAAGACAACAGTACTGTAATCTACATTTTCTTGTCAATGCTATAGCTGGAATTTTATGTTGCACGTAAGTTATGATACGCTGCACGATGTCATTGATGAAAAAGCAACGATGCTATACTCCCAACATTATGATTTCCTTTTGTGCATGGCAAAAAGATAGGGGCTTAACCCAAAATATGTTTAGAGGAAAAGTTAAATATTGTGGACAGATGCCTCCTTTGTACTATTCAAAAGTAGAACCCAATAAGCAGAGGTGGAGCCACAATTTGAACTATATGAGTTCTAAATTCTTAGATAGCGACACCAAATATTAGTAATTGGGTTCTGAATTTAATCTCTGTACATACTTAGTGAATTTCTTAATACAAATACAGGGTTGCGAATAAAGCTGTTGGATTCAGCCGGACCCATGCGTAACCTTCTAGCTCCGCTCCTATCCATAAGCCCTGCTAAGGTTGCACACATTGGAAAATGCAATTCCAGCATGAGCCTAAGTTTAGCAAAAGAAAATAAAGTGGCTATTCGAAAAGCTCCATCATAAGTTCTGTTCAGGATGGGTATTGGACAAGTAACTGACCAATTCATAAACAAAATCTCACAGAAGTACAGGCTTTTTAATCCCTACTTATGCAGTAGACTGTCCACTTCATTATTTAGTCATCTGAGAACACTATTTTCCGTAAAGGCAAGTCCCTTTTTTCAATGCTTTTATTTCCTTTTCTATTCCAAAAAAAGATGAAAGTCACTTGTTAAATCCCAAAACTTCTATCGAGCCTATAACTAGTTGCCAAGTCAAAATAAGGCCTGCCATACGAAGAAACGGAACTAATAGAACAGAATATGGACATCACAAATTTAACTTCACTACAAATTTTTTTTTGATTTTGTAATTTTAAATAATTTGCGACTGTAAACTCAATATGTAAGAATATAAACAGAAACTCATCTTCCTCCCACCCTTCAATCAAAATTGTCTGGATAGGTGCTTTACTCTTCTTGACGGACAAAGACTCCACTCATTTAAGACTAATTTATAACTCTTTAAACAGTTTCATTAACTATGCAAATCTTATTGGATACGATCTACATGTTTTCTCTCTAAGTGTACGAGGGCATGAGCTTGGGAAAAGAAATTACAAATAGGGAAACCTTCTCATCTTTCTTCTCCTTCAGAGACCAAAGGTATGTAATATCTGGTCATAATATCTTCTCATTCTTATAAAAAGTCATCCTTCCGATTTTAGTTGGTAATAAGGGTTTTAATCAAATGTTAGATGAAAAACAATCACCAATAATTAATATAAAAATTGTTGGGCCTGAGCTAGGTCAAGATTTACTTGAGCTCAAGTACGCTAAGACAAGTAGGAGGAAAGCTTAGGTTGCCACGAGCTTACTTGCGTCACTTGTAGCCTTAAACTAATTCTAACAAAAGAAATCATGAGATGACATATTAAAGAATGCAATGACTTGTATCAGATATTATTTGCTATACAATGACCAATAACAACAATAGATGATTGTTGAGCATTTACCTGCACTAAAATAAATGGTAAAGCCACACCACCACTAGGAGCATTGCCTGAACCATATAACTGCTTATTGCGTTTTATGAGGTTTTGAAGCCCTACATACTTTCGAAAGGAAAACGCTTTAGTGAAAAGAAGAATAAGGAATACGAACGAAGATATCATTTCATATCAACATAGTGAAAGACTCAAACTTATTATCAACGTTGAACTAAGATAGTGCTCAGATAGAATTCATACTTGTTCTTCTAGTTCTTCTAAATAGGTTGCTTTCTTTTCGATCCTATTTCTCAAGCTAAGACGCTCGGCCTGCAGTTAAAATAAATATGTGATTAAATTAAACATAGATCAACAGATGTGTGCCAAAAATTGATGGCCTATCAATTTTATAAAAAAGAGGAAAGAGAAAGAGGGAGGGGAAAATACGAAATAGACAAATTTGAAATCAAACCTTTAGCTCCTCAATATCATTCGCATCAGTTCGTGGTAAACCCTTCCACTGTATTTCCTTTTTATCTTTGGAAATGATATCCATAGCCATAAGTACGTTCAGAGCATCATAGACTCGTCGTCTGATGTTTTTCTCATCATATTGTCGCTGTCAAACATAAAAGGTTCAAACTGATTTCATTGTTGAAAAGAAGGAAGTCCAATATGAGCTACGAAAATGGAGAAAAACCTGATCAGAAGATTCATGACTATTGGTAGGATCAGAAAACTCAGCTACAAGTTCATCTGCAACCTGCCCAAGACATTAACTTCTGAGTTTAGAAATCCCTTGAAAAACAAATCGTTCAACACAGGAGAATGAAAAAAAGAACTCAGCCGTGCTAAACTACAAAAAAAGCAAGTTTCACAACCATAGTGCAAATAAGTCCGAGAAGCCAACAACAGTATAACTACCCTCGTATTGTCTGATGCAGCCAAATAACTTGTCCCAAGGAAGATATTATGAACTCGAAGTTACTTAAGATATTTTATTTCTTTTTTCCTGAGATTAAGTTACAGAAAGTCTATGCAGCAACTTCTTGACAATAACTGATAACTTTGATCTAAATTTACTAAGAAAAGGCTTGCAATATTATTTGATATATTCAATGCACAGAACAAGATAATCCACCTCTTAATGCTCAAGCCATGAGAATGATAAAGAATAATATTAATCCCGAAGACAGAAAACAACCTCATCAATAGTTCAACACAAGAAAGACCATAAATTCTATGCCGTTGTGAGACATTATTTTGCATAGACAAAAGCCATTTAATGAATCATCCCAGAGTAATAACTAGTGCTACCTCCGTCCCAATTTATGTAGAGGTGTTTAACTCAACATGGAGTTTAAGAAAGGAAGAAAGACTTTTGAAACTTGTGGTATAAAATAAGCTATATATATTTGTGTGGCCGTAAATCATTTGGGTAAAGTAGGAATTTGAAGTTAAATTGTTTCTAAATAAGAAAGTATGATATTGTTTTTGGGACGGACTAAAACAGAGACTATGACATATAAATTGGGACAGAGGGAGTACATCTTACCTCAAACATATTAGAGAGGTGAAGGCAATTGGAGAATGTTTAAAACCATTAATTAGGAGGAAATCCAAAGTTCTCTCATAAGTAACAAAAGGATCTTAACTCCACATCTCAATATCACATGATAGGTAACCACTTTCCTTCCGAAGCAAATGTCTTCGTACACCAACGCGTGCAAGGCATGACACCCAATAGCAATTAATCAGATTGTCCCTCCGCACAACAAATTGCAAACATCCTCATAGAAGGAAAAAAATACCATTCCATCAATCAAGTCTGACCCAACTTGTTTGGGACTGAGGCGTAGTTATTGTTGTATGCCATCAATCAGGTGATACAGAGATAACCACATGCCAGAAAGAGGAATGAGGATAGATGCACACAAAACAATTGAAATTCCAGAAAACAAACTTCTCTCAAGTGACAAGCTGCCAATATGGGAAACAGGGCCATCCACCCGGTATTCACTACTTAGTGGACTTTTCGATGACTAAGATTTAACTCCTAGCTCCCTTTGTCGAAATTTAGCAAAAGTTACTACTGTTTCTTTTGTACATTATGCAAGAATTACAAAGATAATGTCTCCTATCTTTAGCTATAGCAGAATAAAAAACCTTACAGAAAGAAATTGAAGTGTCAAAAAGCGAACAAGGGTCAAAAGAAACACAGGACCATGGAACCTCCAAAATGCCGTAAATATATCAACCAAAAGAAACTAACTTGACATACAGTACCTCCACCTAACATGGCACATTTCTCAGCTAAGAAGTCCCAGGGGTGGGGTCTTCTGATACGAAAAATTGTCTCAAGAATCAATATGTGAATGTATAAACGTCTGTGTTTGTATAAGAACGCAAAACGGGAATCAACTCTAAGTTCGACTTTCATATGCAGATGGCGCGATATTACACTAGTAAAAGATCCTAGCATGATACAATTTAGAAAGGACGGGAGCATCAGATAAAAAATGTCATCTCAAAATAGATACAGAAGTTAGCATCCTTTTTGTAGTTTGCTCAATTTGCAACAGGTGCTATCAGAACAGATACTTAACATCATCATACATCCGAGTCATCATACTGAAAAATCTAACTTGGACATCCACAAACACATCATACAGACGAGAAGGGAAAAAGAATATACAATAGAACATGTAGAAGTAAAAAAGGCACAACTATTAAATTGAGTTCACTGAATCATAGCATCCATTTGTGAAACAAAGATACAGATGAAAGGAAACATCAGAAATTTTAAAAATCATCTAACATTGAGTAACATTATGAATTTTTTCAAGCCAACTGACCTCATTATAAGTAGTTCTTCCTTTGCTTTCCACTTTCTCACAAACTGTAGAAAAAAAGTAATAACTCAGTTATTAGTAGGAAGCGCTGATACCAGAGCTCAAGTAAGTTAGATATACTTGTAACACACAAGAAACAAATGATGTGCGAAATAAAAGCAATCAGCACTGCAAAAGTTTAGACATTTATGCAAAGTAATACCAAAAGAAGATGAAAACTGATTAAAAGCAAAAACCTTTCATGCTAAACTGTCTGAGTCCTCTACCGCTCTTATCCCCTCCTGTTGCACGCTGACCTCTTTTCTTTTTCCTGTTACTAATAAGAACTTGTAGTAAGTAAAGCTTAAGTAAATGTAAGGAAACATTATTCTGAGAGAAAAAGGCATACACCTTTAGCAACTCATTTATGAGTTCCATGTTTAACCACATAATGACATTGTAAATTTATAATATAGCAAATCATCAAAATGAGAAGAACAATGTAAGTGTGTAACATCACCACCTATGATGCCTAAACCACAACAATGAACACTTCTTGTTTCTTAGACAATATTAAGGCCAAATTTTGACAGACTCAGTAGGATCATCACCTTAATAGCAAATATTGTAACAGGTTTACATAACTAAACTGACTGCAACAACCCAGTAGCATGAGGCTTGCATGGTCACAGATTCAATGCTACGAAGTTGAAAGTCACATCCTCTATCACTATAGCAATGCATTCCTATAAACTTTTGGACACCTATGTCTATTACTCTTCCCATGTATTTCTCATAATGTTTTAGCATTATCAATTTCCACGTGTCCATGCCATTCCTTAGCTCAGTCTTTAAGCCATCTCCATGCTTCTTAAACACAAGATAAATGGCTAATGCAAGTTCCGCTAACTAAGGGTTTAGCAATTTACTATAGTTTTTTTATGATGTTGGTATCTTGGCTAGCTTGCACGCACTTCGACTATTCCACCAGGTGCCTACAATTTACAATAGTTCCTCTAAAAAAGTAGGTATTTTACCTATCAAACAAACTATTGAGATTTGAGAATGACAAATCCTAGGTGAATCTGTGATTTAAACACGGTGGGCCATTATCAATATCTTTAACATTTATCCACTTCACTTCATCAAAAAAAATCCTGTGAACATTTTCTTTAAATTTCCTAAGGCTTAATACATAGATTGAGACCTGGGCTTGTCCCCAAATCCCTGTTACAAACTTGTTGACCACAGAAACAATTTTATACGCCAAACCTTTTAAAAGTGTGTCTATGACACACCACTTCAATGACGTGGCAAGCACGTATTTCACACAAAAAAGAAGCGAGTGGACCATATATAATTTCTTATTTAACTTAGAAAAACAAGAAGGAAAAACTAATTCTATCTCCTTCCCAAAGACCAAACAAATCTTCTTGCCCATGACCAGCCCTTCCCTCTTCCCCGCCCATCTTTTTCAAAATTAGTGTTTGCTATAGGACCAAACTAAGATTAATCTCTTCTTGCTCCCTTTTTTCCTTGATCAGTATTACAGTTTGCAATAGGACCAATGGTGGGTTTCCAGGGAAGCAATTGTGCTAGCTCATCAATGGCTCTTTCATGTCGTGAACTTGATGGGTTTCCGGGGGCAATTTCAGATCTTCATGAGTGGTGTTTTTTACCAAAACAGAAATAAGGAGAGATGAAGGTGAGGATAGAAGATCCAACATGCAAAAAATGGTCAATGAATTTCACCATTTTGGGTGAAGCATTTATGTGTTGCTAAGCATTTCAATTAGTAAGCTTTAAGTGTAGGCAGCGTTAATGGAGGAAGAAGGTGGGGAAAATGAGATTTTATTGATGAAAAACTAAAAGGAGTGAGATGGTCATTGGTGGAGCCATTATCGTCGGTCAAGATCTACTGGCAGCCATGGTGATTTTGGGAGGTTGCAAGAGATGGATTTAAGCGTTATTTGTTTTTTTTAAGTTAATAATATGTGTCACGACTTCATTGGTGTGTGATATACACTTGTTTGAAAAGAGTGTTTAAACACTAAAGACGTGTGTCACAGACACACTTTTGAAATGTTTGGGTGTGTAAAGTTATTTGCGTGATCAACAAGTATGTAACAGAGACTTAAGGACAAGCTAAGGTGTCAATCTATGTATTAAGACAATTTTCTAATGTGAGGACTCATCATGTTGCTAGTTTTACGTTGGATATAAGCCTATCAAAACCCTCCTCCTTCACCCAAACTTGAGACTGCAATATGAGCAAGCTCACACAGGCTTCATTTTAGATGAGTTTAAATGGAATAACGTGGTCAGTCAAAGGGGGATCCATAGTTACGTTACCGGGTTCATCTGAACCTAGTGATTTCGACGCAGAGAATAAAATTATTGTAAAATTCCACTAAAATTGCAGCAAATAGCAGGTACGAAACCATAACTTAAAAATATAATGGGTTCAATGCTAAGAACCCATTAAGCTTAAATTATGGACCCACCTCTATGGTCAATGAGGATTCATATAGCCGAACTGATGCATCATAGTTGTTGTAATTTTTTCTTTAAATTTTCTATATACATACAGACTACTTATATGTTGGATCAGCCTCTGCACTACGTAGAGTTACATCTTCATAAAGTACAAGCAACAACGACACTATCATTTTTCTTAATAATAACAATTAAGCAATACACGTAACATTTTTCTTTATTAACAGAAAGCACTAAATAAAGATAGCATTAAAAAGAAAAAACAGCAGACTCACGCAGCAGCCCCTTGAGATGCAGCATCATCAGCATGAATATCAAGGTTGTTTAGCCTAACGAAAGTGTTCTCACTCCCAGGAGTTGCCACGGCCGACGGAGACCCGACACTGCCACTGGTTGAAACCGATTGACCCGAAAGAGTAGTAGTGGGCCCCCATGACCTTCTAGAAACTTCTGATGGATTCTTTCCGCCTTCCTCCAAATTATTCACCATTCCAACCAACTAATCATAAAAATTCTTTCAATTGCGCAAAAATTGATAAATGTAAAAGATTTAATTCTCAAAAATATAATTTTGGGGGTTTTCAAGATATAAAGAACAAAAGCAGATACAGAATTTGAAAATTTGACCGAGACACAGATGGGAATTTAGCTAAAATAATTTTTTTCTATTTGGAGGTTTAGAAGGGGTGTTGAGCATATGAAGGCGGCAGGGAGACCTGTTGGTTTCGAGCTTCAGGAAGGAGGAAAATAAAAGTATGCCCAGGTCGTCTAAAGAAGCTTTTTTTTCGTAGTAATTTTACTTTAAAATGGCACTTTTATCATTTTATCAATTTAATTTCACAAGTTTTCTTGCTTCCTTTTTAGTTTTAGTAAAAACACATAGCCCTTAAAGATTTAAGAATTTTTCTAAAAATATTTTTCAAAAACTATTCTCAAGTTCATTCGACGAGACACAAACAAGATTAATTAGCTTTATTTCTATTATTATGATTTCGTAATCATTTGTCAACTAACATCAATTTTAAAATTGAATCTTATATCTTCTCAATTTATCTCCCTTTAAAGGTTTCAATGTTACCCATGTATTGAGGTTTTAGTTATTGAAATAAAAAAAAATTATAATTCATATAAATTTGTAGAAATGTGCATGGGCGAAAAAGGCATTTCTAAAATAGGAAAATTTAATAGGACGAATAAATTACTATAAAAGTTATTAAATTTATTGAGTGTGTATATACATTTTAGGTATTTTATTTTTTATATATAATTGCCGGCACCAACGTCTATTGAGCTGCCCTGGTAGGCACATCTCTCCTCTATCCATCTCTGCTCTCTGTCTTCCCTTCTCTTTTCTCTCCCCCACCCTCCCTTCTACTTTTTCTTGTGAAGTTATATAATAATAAAAATAAAGTACCAGAGGATGCTAACCTAAAGGAGATTAATGATATATTAATATGCCTTGTGGAGTAAATAATAAGATATAATTACAGATACAAAGACAAGAGGCAACTATGCACAATAAGATACAATTACAGATGCAAAGACAAGAGGCAACTATGCACAATAAGATACAATTACAAATACACAGACAAAAGGCAACTATGCACAACTTGAAGGCTCAAGTGAGTCAATTGGCGGAAGCTTTTAATGATCAACAAGTTAATATTATATATAGTAGGCAAGAAAAGTATGTATGAGAGGCAGAATTTGAGGTACTGACGGCGGAGGTCAGAGTAGAACACTAACAATCTAACCAACTAGAATTTGAGAAAGCCAATGTTAAAGAAGTGATACTAGAGTCAGCCAAGAATATTCAGGATACAAATTTAGTTGACTCTCGTGTCACTTATGTTGAAGATGTTCAACATATCGAAATTGATATATACGAGTGTGCCAGGCCTCATTCAAAACACTTCTCTATATTGTGTTTTGATGGTAAAATGTGAATGGACCCTTACGAGCATACAACGGAGTCGAGAAAAGAGGTATATGGGCCTTATATTTTGAATTTTTGAGGTTGTCAAGGCAAGGTTGACACTCCTTAGTTGAAAGCAAAAAAGTGAATAAGGAATTATGTAATTTTTGACTCACGACAATTTGTACTGCCTAAAGAGCATAAATATAAGCTTGAATCAAAATTTGGGGTTCAATTCATAAGCTAGAGGTGGCGGCAAAAAGCATTCATGTCGTGTCACGATGTTAATTAAGGTGCTTCTTGAGAGGCAACCTAACTTTACTGATTTTTTTTAATTTTTCTACCTTTTCTATTTTATTATTTTTTTGTAATGCGGTTTTTTTAATTTTGTAGGAGCATGAAAAGTAAAACCACTGGAAGGAAGCAAAAGCAAGTCAGATGGTTGAAGCTAAGTGTGAGATACTCACACAAGGACTATGCCTGTGAGAAGTCTGTGTACTTTATGAGCTGCTAATACTTCGACTTTTAGCCTGTTAGGGATTTTTTTTAATGCTCGTGTTGTTTATGGTGTACATTGGGGACAATGCATAATCTAAGTGTGGAGTCAGAATTATCTGGACAATTTCATGTGTCATTTTACTCACATTTTTTAGGTGTGTTGTTGAAAACAAAAAAAGACAAAAAAAAAAATTGGATTAAAAAAAAGATTGAACTTTTCCCTACGATAGATCTCATAGACATTTTTTTGAGGGATTAGTCTAAATAAAAATAAAATAAAAAATAGAAAAGTATAAAATATGTCTTTTTGTTTTCTTTAGATAGTAATAATTCCCGTGATTTTTCTTTGTATACGATTCTTTTCTATGGGATGTTATTTTAACCGGGTAATATTTTTTTCTAATATTTAGCGTAGAGTAGGATTTAGGGAAGAAAATAGGGAAGAATGATTTGATTCATTCCTTTTGACTTATTTAATAGTAGCATACTTAGGCTTTAGCACATGTATTGTCTTTACTTTTGTCACGACCCAAATTCCAACTCAGGTCGTGATGGCGCCCAACACCGGAGACGGGCAAGCCGACATCAATTTACTAGCGAGATTTCTTTACTTATTCAAATGTTTAAGTACTTGTCAAATTCTAGATTTAGAAGTCATTTAAAGAAAAAGTCAAGTGATGCAACTTGATTAAATGAACTCAAAAGATTGTTTGCCAACATATGGAATAGAACAAAAATATTAGAAAAACTAATTACGTGAGCCAAGACCTAGTGTCACAAGTCCACAGGCGACTAGGGGAATATACAAAGTAGACAAAATAAATATACAACTGTCTGGAAGGGGTAGACGGAAATATCCAAAAATAATAGAAACTCCACAGTGCTGCTGAGGAACGCCAGAAAGAGCAGCTCACCGTGTAGTCAAATCCAGGAAGTACCCTCACGATCGCGCTCCGGTATGATAACCAGATGCACTAGCCTCAGAACCTGTACAATTAAGTA